>JANHGB010009154.1:0-12796 GCA_026283785.1 Coracopsis vasa
AGAGAAGCTGTGGCTGCCCCATCCCTGGCAGTGTTCAAGGCCAGGTTGGACACAGGGGCTTGGAGCAAGCTGCTCTCGTGGAAGGCGTCCCTGCCTGTGGCAGGGATTGGAACCCAAACCATTCCATGGTTCTATGAATCGCTGCCTGCTTACGCAGAAAGTCCAAAGGAATTAAATCCTGGTTTCTGTAAATGGAGTTTTTTGGCTAATCTCTAGCACCACAACCACTTCTAACCCCTGACTCACAGGGGATGCAGCCAGGGCTGAAGTCCTGACCCCCCACCAACAGCCACAGCAGCATCTCCATTGACCCAGGCAGGACACTGGTGAGACCCTCACCTTCGTCTCATCCTCCTGCTCCCCATCACTGCAGCCTCACATGGCCCCTGTACTCACAACCACTCCACAGCCCCTTACCAAGCTTAATGATGCACGTTCATCAGTGCATCACCCAGATACCATAAGGCACCCCAGAGGTTCCTGTGCTGCACGTAGCCCCTGGGCTGCTGCAACAGCAGGAACTGCTTTTCACTGAGCAGAACGGCAGTTTCCACTCCTCAGCCTTGCCCTGCTGCACACACGAGCCCGGAGGTGACCCCACACAAACCAGCCCCGGCTCCGGGGGCGCCCGCCCTACCTGAGAGGCTGAACCCCGACTGGTGCAGGTTGCGCACGGCAGGGGCTGGGGCTTTGCCCGCACACGGGGTGATCCTGGCTGCTGATGTGGGGGCCATGGCTCTGGTGCTGGTGAGGACCTCATGGACCGGCCCATCATAGAGCCCGCGCGGGACGCCGTGGATCTCAGCCAGCTGCAAGGGGAGTAGCAGGGGGTAAGGCTTGTGTTGAACAAGAACCAGATCCAGCTCATGGATAACGACCTCTTGTCCTTCTCTCTGTGCTTAACCCCTTACTGAGGGGCTTTGGGAAGCCCAGGCAGGATGAGGCACCCAGCAGCGCTCCCACCATTTGAAGCCAATGGGAGGATGCTGCCTTGACCCCACAGCAGAGGTCCTGTCCCCCTGGGGAAAGGGTTTCCAAGAGGCCCCTGGGGGTTCCTGCCTTCCCACAGACACGAGCCCCAGCCAGTGCAATACCAGCTATAATATTCACATCGGTGTCACTGATTAACGTGCCAGGCCGCACACCAAGGCAGTTACCTGACACATCACAGATTTCCAAGGCCTAGAGAGAAAACCATTAATAATACCCTTGTTTCTGCTGCCTATTCCATCAGCAGACCCCCCACAACAGCGACTGCAATTCAATAATGCAGAGAGGCTGCAATGAAAATATGGGATCATGGCAGTAAAATTCTCCTTACCCTGTTCCTTGCCTTTATCCTTTTATAAACAAAATCAGGGAACGTCTTTCTGGGAATGAAGCGACCTGAGCCCTGGGTGACACACAGGTTTCCATCTTCAAGAACAACTCTGCCCTGGCTTATGACCACGGTAGGAGCCCCATGGCACTCTGTGCCTTCAAATATGTTGTACTCCACGTTCTGGAAAAAACAAACCAAGATATCCCCTGGGGTTAGGATTTAAGAAGAGAAGGTGGCAGTCTGGCCAGTTATACCCCACCCATGTTTGTACATTGCTCCTTATGCACAATCAGCTGTACTTAACTAACCCTTCATACTTGAAATGATCACAGAATCCCAGACCGGTTTGTGTTGGAAGGGACCTTAAAGCTCATCCAGTTCCAACCCCTGCCACGGGCAGGGACACCTTCCACTGGAGCAGGATGCTCCAATCCCCATCCAACCTGGCACTGAACACTGCCAGGGATGCTCTGGACCAGCTGGGACTCAGCTCTAGTTCAACAAATGGATGTAGTGAAGGAAGGAAAGAGCAGCTCTCTCCTGATCTGAGGTTAAATGCTCTGAAACTCAAACTTAGCGTGAACAAAAGGTCTTGTCAGACCCCAGCAAGCCCCAAAGCCTGTCCAGGTCCGGATGGGAAAACAGATCCCACTGGCTGTGATCCATCTGTGTGCTCCTGCTCTTCCTGATCTCAGTAACCCCTTGCCCCAGTACTGCTCAGCACCCTCCATGCTAACTGTGCCTCCCAGACCTGAGCGCTGCCTGGGCCATGTGCCATGGGACCTATGGTGGGTGACCACATGCAAGGGCTCAGCCAGCTCTTGAGACCACCCATAGGCACTTGCATCCATGAATGTCCCCAGGCTGAGAGGTGCTGGGAGAAGCAAAGCTCTTTGGGTCTGATTTCACTTTAAAGGTACCTGCTGGGTGCGTTGTGATGAGGGCACAGGCTGGAGGGGCTGGGAACCACGGAACAGATGGGATGCTGGAGGGGGGCAGAGGGTGAAAAACGATGGCTGGTTCTGTGCCCTCGAGCTGTCTGGAGGGGCAGGGAGGGCTGTTAGCGTTCACAGCAGGGAGGGCTGCAATCAGGGGGATGGAGAGGCCAACGCCGGGTTAATTGCTGCTTCCTTGTTTAGTTAGTTAATTGGTTGGGTGCTGGAGAAGAAACAAAGGCAACGCTGGGCTGTGTATGTGGAGAAAGCGCTGGCTGCACTGAGCTCCCAGCTATCGGCTGATGGACTGTGCGTGGCTTATCCCCCTTCTCTGATAGTGGCCATGAGTTAATGATGATCATGAATGGATCTTGCTGATTGTCCAGGGTTCCTACCAGCTACAGGGACTGGAGGAGGGGAGAGCTACAGGAGCAACTGTCACAGCTACTGCCCTTGGATGTCCAGGGATAGATGAGCAGGTAGGAGAGACCTTGGATCAGCACCATCCGGTGCCTGTGACTGCTGCTCGGAGCCATTCCTGCTGCATCTGGTGCAGGGCAATTCAGGTCTAAATCCTGGTTGTGGGATGCTCGTGGACCCCATGAGAGGCTGCAATGGGTGCAGTTGGACTTGCTCAGACAAAGCTCAGCAGTGAGCAGCCCCCAGGCCATGCCCCATGAGCTGGTCCTGCACTGAGCAGGGAGGAGCAGGACCCTGACAGGATTCTCCACGCTCTGCAGAGCCTTCATCCTCTCCTCTTGCTCATTCTCTGGAGCTGAGCCACTCATGAGCTGGTAACGGAAGAAAATAGGTGTGAATCTGAGATTTTTGGGGAGTTAAACTTAATTTTTCATCTGACCCCATTAAAACACTGCTCGTGCTGTATTTTCATCATTCATTCCATCATATTCTGCTCAAGCACTGCATCGGCTTCAGCAGAGCCCATGTCTGCAAGCCTTGCATCCCAGCACTGGTCCTGTCCTTTTTGAGGGTCAAATCCTGCTCTCATTGGAACCTATGAAGGTCTCAGCCCTGTTTCTATTACTAGTGTGGGTGAGGGAATTGAGTGTTACTGTCTTGCAGAAAGCACCAAGCACGGAATGGGGTCTGCAAAGGTGCTGGGGGGTAAAAGCTGAATGAAGAAATGGTAGAACTGCTGTCTGCTTGTGGGAAGGGAAAGGAAAGAGAAGAGATGTTGAGGTTGAGGCAGGATAAGTGCCAGTCCCAGGTGATAATGGCTCACAGCTGTGGCAGGCAGCTAAAGGAAGATGCTCACAGCTCTGCCTGCTTCTGTCTGAGCAGAGGCAATGCCAAAAGGGAAGAACAGTCTGCTCTCCAGGACCCTTCTGACCCTCCTTCCTCTTGGGATAGGACCCTGCCAAACCCTGCAGCTATGGCTGGGCTTGTTTCAGGGCAGCACGAGCAGCCCTCATGGACTTTTGACCACCCAAAGGCCTCAGGAATGAGAAATGGAAGATGCTCATGTCATGGGGGATGTCTCCTCAAATCCACAGCAGCCCTGTCCAGATGTGCAACTGGGAAGAGGCAAGAGCTCTGCTTTAGGCACTGGTTTGGGGCATCAGAGCTTCTTGTAGCTATCAAAATAGAATGATTTTTTTCCACTGAAGCATAACGTGCAAAAATTGGCTGTTTCCTTCGATGGGTAATTAATGATGAGGCAAAATGGGCCCATCTGAGGGGTGGACGCTGCACTGCCTGATGCTCCTTGAGCCACAGTGCTGACAACCAGGGCTTTGGTCTGAGTGAGAGCCTGTGTGAGAGCCTGGGCTACAAGGATGCTGGGGAGTGACTCTTCATCAGGGACTGTAGTGATGGGTGATGGGTTCAAACTGAGACAGGGGAAGTTCAGGTTAGATATAAAGAAGAAGTTCTTCCTGGGTGCATCCCCCTGGCAGGAGATGGAACCCAAGAGCATCCAAGGGGCCCTTCTGCCTTGAGGAAAAGAAGATGCGTGGATATTTCCAAAGCAGGTTGCTGTAGGCAGGCTGCCTGTGAAGTAGGCAGTTACCTTCCAAAAATGGGGAGGTGGGGGAGAGAGGAAGAGAAAAACAAGCCAGATCAAAGCAGGGGCTGTGCCAAAAGTGCCTTCTATTTATGATTTCACAAGGTCAACAATAATCCCCGCAGCTACAAGCACATAAAAATTGATTCTTTCCTGAAAAGATTGATGGATTCGTGGCCAGGGCAAGTTCTGTGATCCTGCTGCCCTCCAGACATTGCTGGAATTGATGGAGATGCTCTGTGTTTCCCTATAGAGGACTAAAGAGCTCCTCCAAAATGAAGCCAGTGCTTTCTGTTCAGATCCCTAAAAAAATAAAAGATTCAAAATCATGTAGTGCCACTTTTTATTAGATTAATTTCAACTAAATTTCATTGCTCATTNNNTTCCACAGGGAAATGGCTTCACTTTGCAATCTGCCTGCTGTGGGTCGGAGGATCTTTGTCCTGCCCCATCCCTCGGTGCAGGGCGAGTGGGGCTGATGCTCATCCAATGGCACATGCACTATCCCACTGGAGCCCAGTGTGGAGTGAGGTGGTGCAATGCAGACCCCATGAGGCTGAAGGCTCTCTCCATTTGTCTTTGTGCTCTCTCAGGAGGTAAGAAAGGATGAGCATTTCTAAAGCCTTCAACTCCTCATCACTTCCCAAACTCATCTCACTGCTCACACGTCAGCTGGAAGTCTCTAATTGCTATTACTTATTTAACTTTAATAATACCCAGCTTTTAAAGCAGTTGAAGCCACTTGTGGAAAACAAAGAAGACACCAAACCAACCCCATTTATTTGTCACAGCTTCATCCCTGCAGCCATTAAATCCCGGGTGCAGCTGAATTCCTTGGAAGTTTGCCGGGTAGCGATGGGGCTCGCGCACGAGCAGCACGCACGAGCCATAGAATCACAGTAAGCAGTTTGTGCTCTTTGAATCCCTCTTCTGGGTACCAAGCAGCTTGAGGTGTGCTCAAGAGATGTTTCTGCGAGTCCTGCCGCATAGCTTCATCATGTTGAGTGTGTTGTATAGTGCTGCCACACAAAGGGACCCGAGCGCTGGGGAAGCGGCAGGTTTGGGAGGGCAGGGAGGGATGGGTTGCTGAAGATGTGAAGGGAGAACTGATGCCAGGCTTGTTAACAACTGTGCACGTACCCAAGGCAGCTTTTCAGATGCCTTGCAGACAGCAGTAGGCTTTCTCCTTATAATGTGCTGGGATTTATCCTGCCAGAAATAGGGAGATGAGGAAACGCTGCCTGCTGTGCTCAGAAAGTGCTTGGTGTTCGGCCTTACCTTGGTGGTGGTGGGTCTCCAAAGTGCAGAGTAAAGCTGGCTTTTGGCACTGGTGAGGCTGCTCTTGGCTGGGGCCATACAGCCTGTGGTCCTGCAGCCTCTCCCTGCTGATGGCCCATGCAGGGCAAAGGGACCCCATGGGTTTCATCTACCTCTGATGTCCGTGTTGCCTCCAGCCATCCCATTGTATTACCGAAGAGAGGCACATCCCACCTCTGTGGTGAAAGGATGGGGCAGACAGTAAGTAGGAAGAGGATCCCAAGGTCAGTCGGGAAAGAGCAGCTCGCAGCCAGGAGAGATGAAAAATGAAGCAGCCCGGGAATAGACAGGAATTTCATATCCACAAATCTCAGTAGGAAACATCGTTGTTGCTTTGTAGGTTGCTCATGGCGCTGGAGCAGTGCCCCTCTCCATGCAGGTCCTCTGGAGCTCAATGTGCTGAATGGGAGCAGCCCTCACAATGCCCTCTAGGACCCGGCAAAAACACCTTCAGGTGCTGGGAAGGAAGACGGTTGATTCCATCCCTTCCTTGACCCAAAGCAGTGCTGAGCTTCTCCCGCGAGGTCCTTGCAGCAGCACTTGCTCTGCAGCTCCCATGCAGACACTTACCTGGAGGCTGTCACTTTCTGGAAGCATTGCTGGGGTTTGCTGCTGCCTCCTTCCTCGCAGCGGTGCTGGGCCCTGCAGAGCATCCCCTGTGACCTGGCCTCCTCCATGCAGCACACTGCCCTCCTGCTCCATCCTTTTGGCCCACAGCTTGTGACCTGCTGGGAAGCACAAACCGGGATTGCAAAGCAGCAGCCATTGGAAATGCCACTGAGCCCCGGCCAACCTTGGGCATCAAGATGTGATGGTTTTCATCCCCTGGTATCCCCTGGCAGTGCCTTTGCTCATAACAAACCCTTCTGCTGCTGGACAGCAATCCCACACAAATCCTTTGGTATAAAGCTGCTTCCTGGAGGGGTTTTGATAACCTTGGATGAAGCCTGGTGATGTCTGCTTTGGTTCTCAGTGCATCCCAGTACCAAAACACCCCATATTTTCATCTCCCTTGATGGACAAGCTCTTGCATCAGGGAACAGAGGTTATGAACATGGCTCTGCGTTCACTGCCAGGCTTGCAACTGACTCTTTGCTTCCAGTTTGACCTCCTCCTCCTTCCTACAAGTGAGTTAGCAGAAAAGCTATTTTCTCCTTCACCTCCAACCCTTGGTCCCTGCACTCTGGCTGCCAGATGGCAGCGAGCAAAGGCTTTTCTGCCCGTCCCTCCTGCCTGTGTGTCCTGGTTGCAGATGGAGGAGAAGCCAGTCCCCATCCATCTTTCTGTGCTTTGTTCCATCTGCAGCAGGACCCTGCAGGGCTCAGCCGCTTGCTCCAGGCACTGCCTGGATAAGCAGCATCCTTTGGAAGTGTAGAATCAGAGGCAAGGAGCGCCGGATCAAAGGCGATGGGTGTGTGTAAACGCACTGCCTCCCTTGCGATGCAGCCAGGGTGCATCTCCTCAGCCTTGCTGCTTTTGTTCATCCCCCTTCGCTTCCTCACAGTGTCTTTTGATGGTGTTAAAAGCAGCCTGGCCTCAGAAGACACGCAGCCCATAGCTTTTATAGGTGGCTATAAATCGTCTGCTGAAGGAGCCCTAATATGAATCCTTGCTGCCTGCAAATGCTCTTTTTCTCCTTTTCTTTGAGGCTGTTACAGCTTCACAGTAATTTGATTGACTGGGGAAAGCTCAGCCTGAGCCAAAGAGGAGCCGTGAGTCCTCTGTGAAGGCAGCTTCTTGCCCTGGTACCAATGCCCTCAGTAGGGAAGGGGCACACAGAGTCCTGCCCATCACCTTCCCCTCAGTGCTGGGCCCATGCAGGGATGCAGGGATGCTCGTGAGCACTGTTACCTACTCTCCACAGGGAGACATCGGGTCAGGAACAACAGTGACTACTCAGGGTGAGGAAAATCTGCAGCCCCCTTGGATTATTTCCTCCTGGATATAAACCAGTTTCCCCCTGGGGCAAGGCCAGAGGCTGGAATAATTTTATTTGCTTTAGTTTTGAGTATTTGTTTTCAAACTGGGAAATGGGAGAAAAGCATCCTGCTGTGTGTGTGGGGGTGACCGATAGACCCCCAATCACAGAATGCTTGGGAAGTACACTGTGTATTGAGTGAATTCCTACAGCTGGCATACCTGAAGCTCAGCTCATGCCCTGCAAGCAGCAGAAGAGCCAGTAGAGCACTGTAGAAAGGATGAGGGGCCATTCCATGCTGTTTTCCCAGTTTTTAATGAAAGCTGGGATGCTATCGGAGACAGGGATGATGCCCGTAGCTGTATTCAAGGTGCTGGTTAGGCAGCTCCCACAGGGGAGCCCTGAGGACAGGAACCCATCACAGAAGCAAAAGCAAAGTCGTGTCTGTGTAAAAAGCAGGAGCTGAAGCTGCTCTGCTGATTTCCCAAGTGAGATCTCTGCCAATGTTTAAAAAGGATAAATGAGATGACCTGGATAATTACAGTCCTGTCAGCTCCACTTCGATCCAGGGAAATTGATGGAGTGGCCGATGTGGGATTGATTAATAAAGCATTAAAAGAGAATAACATCAGTAAATGAAAGTGAAGGTGTTAATGTCCAGCAACAGCTTAAAGGCAGTGGATTTTGCAGAAGCAGCCTTTTGAGGCCAAGGGGGGGGCTGGTTTGGAGAGAGTGGGGTTGTGTGAAGTGTTTGAGGATAAGGAACCAGAGGAAGACCAGCTCAGTGGGTCTGTGCTGGATGCTATCCTGGGGTGAGAAGCCCCTTGCTGTGCCCCATTAGGCAGCCAGTGGCTTTGGTGGATGGGCAGCACTGTGGGTGACCTGAGCTGATATACATGTCATAGAATCATATCATTATTTAGGTTGGAAAAGATCTTTAAGACCATCACTGTTAACCCAGCACTGCCAAGTCCACCACTAACCCATGTCCCTCAGGGACACATCCGCATGTCTTTTAAATCCCTCCAGGGATGGTGACTCCATCACTGCCCTGTTCCAATGCTGGACAACCCTTTCAGTGAAGATATTTTTCCTCATATCCAATCTAAACCTGCCCTGGTGCAGCTTGAGGAAATGTCCCTGTGGTTAAATCCACATCCCACTGAGTGCCGGCTGTCTCCATCCCACCCCAGCATCAACCACAGCAGCCTGTGCCCCTCTGCAACAAGGCAAGTACCATTCAGCAACCCATTGAAGCCATGTCTTACTGAGACCCAGCATAAAGCTGCTATGAGGTGGCCAGAGACCAGAAAACACCAGGATGATGTGCTTCTGCCCCGCTCATCCCAACATTGCCTATCCCCCCACAGTATCCTCCTGGCCTCTTTGCAGCCATGGGGGTGTCAGCATCCGTGCAGGATCTATCCCCGTGCTGGCTGCAGTGCTTGCCTCTTTTTCCAGTTGCCATAGGAACAGACGAAGGCCTCTAAAGCATCGCGGTGGGGTGTCATGCTCTGGAGCAGGAAACCATTTTACAGTGATAATAAATTCAGGGAATTGGAGAATTTGGCCAAAGTAGCACGTAGGGAAAGGACTTGAAAAGGCAGAATGGAGATAAATGAACAAAAATAATCTTATGACAAATGGCCATACGTTGTGCTAGACCTAAATGAAATCCATTTCCGGAGTTCAGGTGAAAGGGTCTGGGAACATAGATTGTCAGGAATGGTTTGCCCCTGAAGCATGAAGATAGAAAGGTAAAAGCTCCCACCCAAAAGTGTTTAAGGACTATTGGATTTCAAAATCCTTCGTTATCTTCAGTCCCTGCGATGTCTAGATGTGAATTACTGCTGGCCAAAGATTTACCATCGCTCCGTTTGCATGACAGGAACTGGAGAGGCACCAAATCATTGGAGACAAGAGCTGGCCAAGCAGACACAACCCTTTGAAGGTCTTTCAGAAGCTGCTGGAAATGCCTGTATGGGGAGATGGAGGCAGATGGCTTGGTGGAGCTTTGCAGATCCATGCTGACATGGAGACCCTCAGGGTCTCCCAAACCAGCCCAGGGCTGTGGGGTCTGTGAGCTCCCTTGGGATCTTGGGGAACTCCGGATTAGCTGGTGTTGGCAGAACGTTGACCCACCGTGATCTGGAGGAGATGTCTGGCACTGCTCTGTTTGGCAGCAGAGAGACTAACCATCGCCTGGGCAGGCAGGGCACCCGTGCTGCCAGGGTGCAGGAGGGCACCCAAGAAGGGCATCTCACCCCCAGCCCAGCAACCTCCAGCAGCCTGGCAAGATCCACCAGGGATGAGCTTCCCAGCACCTCATCTGCTGCCATTGGTGGAGGTTCCAGCAGCCACCCCTCTGCTCCCAGTGCCACCCCTGCGGAGCAAGAAGAGTCCCAACAGCAGCCAGAGGAGGCCATGCCCGGGCCCTCCACTCGCAGCTGGCACAGGGAGCGCTCCACTGGGAGGCAACAGCAAGCCCCTAAAAGGAAGTCCAGCAGCCATGAAGCCCCTCCAGCCAAGAAGAGGCCACCACCACGTCTGTGAGCAAAGTAGGGAAAAACTAACCATAATAACAAAAAATAACAAATAATACAAAAGTAGAGAAAAACTAACCATAAAGCCATAAAAATTGAAAGAATGATCTATGATGCGATGTTACAATATTATCGCATTTTGTTAAATTACCTACTTTTCACTACTGTTCTTTGTGCCTAACTACAATGTTCATCCTTTCCTAGTACACACTTAGAAGCTATTCAGCATCCTAAGGAACTCTAATTAAACTCAGTGTATTATCAAATGCTGACAGAAAATCTCAGGGACATATAACTCTTCTTTTACAGGGCATACAATAAACACTTTGAAAGCCATTTAAGCTACTGAATAAAGGACAGAAGGGAAGGAAGGAGGAAAGAAGTAAAATCAAAACAAACTAAATATCGCTGGTTATATCAGGGATGTCCAACAGCTGCAGTAGCTACTCACCAAAAGGTCAAAGGCCGTTACTACTGTAAATATTAATTTACATATATCCTTAAATGGATTAACAATTGTCTTGTTACACTTGCAAATTGTTTAGTAGTTTAATACAATTTTTTTCTCTGAGCTGCCCAAACCTAAGCACCTGCTGCTGATCTGGAATTTGCTGGAAAAGGGCACACTGGGGTCACATATTTATAAGTCAGAGCTGTATCAGGCTCTCTGCCATACACTCACATATTAAAGTTGCACCTTACAGCTTGCCTGATATGATAGTCTGCTGGCTATCAAAAAACCTAACCACTGCTCTGCAGAGGAGGAAGAAGGTTCTCCCAGCATACAGGCTGTAGGGAAATTCTCCCCTATGGAAACATCAATTTCCTTTAATATCCACCTACAAGCTATATTTGTAAGTTTTGGAAAGCAGAACTCATAGGAAAGAAAGTGTTGTGTGCTTTGATGTACTGCCTGCTTTAACCCCATATGTAAATGCGAAATGGTAAGCATTACATTCAGTACACTGCTTGATCCAACCCATTTAAAAGTTTCTTGATAGTACTGCTTATCACAAGTGGGAAGGTGGTTCTTCACATGTAACCTTAAATTAGCTTAATGGTAAGAGTAGACAGAAGTGTAACTAATCACTTCTTCTTCTTAAGGTATTTGGAAGCCTTGCCAAACAGCAGGCAAGTCCCACAGGGCTGCTTTCTTGTCTTTACAACCAGCCTCAGTAAAGCAGTGCAAAGTAGCTGCATTACACCATAAGTCACAAGGGCATTCAATTTATTCAGTAGCACAAAGAAGGTAAAGCTTTCCTGAAAGTTTAATCACTTTTGCATATGTTTGGCTTCCCTTCGGTTTTTGGGCTTTCTGATTAATATAGGTTAGTGAGCATAACAAATAGAAACAAATTAATATCCTTTTTTCTGTATTTCCTGACAGCTTCTTTCCTTTGTTCTCCCTTCCTTTGAAGGAAAAGAAAAAACTACCACTTGCAACAGTTTCCCCAGATAACACACTGCAGGCATATAGACACTTGGGTCTGCTTCGAGGTGGTGTGCATATTAGTTTAAATACGCATCTGGCTTTTAAAAGTAGTCAATTTTGTAAGCACACTGAATTTCTACTTCTATCACTAAACACAAAATGCATTAGATCATTCATCATTTATTTACTAGTGATTAGAAAAGATTTAAGTGGAAGTTTAAAGCTGAAGAAATAATGCAGTATGGGAAGAAGCTGGGATCTGTTGTGGTGCGAAGCAACCAAAACCAATACTTCCACTGCTCTTTAATTCTGCCTTGAATTACACATAGTCTGAGGGTTTAATGAGAAAAATTGTGATTTTTGAAACACAAAAGTAAGATTAGGATAAAAATTCCACAGATTCCATTACAAGACAAAGGGTCAGCTTCCTCTGAGTGTACTCTACCATGCTGGACAGACCAGAGTATAATTTTCAGTTACTTATTATTTGTGACACAATATACTTATGAGGCACACAAAGCTGCATCCTACACAGCTAGGGTAAAAACAACCACTGTACCAAAACCTGCTCTGTAAAATAGGTAATACAGAAAAGAGCATGTAAAACGGTTTGCCTTGGTTTCAGTTCCCTCCTTCCTCTGCAAATATCCTGTCTCAGACTGAGTGACTGTCAAAGGAAATTTAAACCAATGGACCCAGAAAGAGATCTGAGATTGTGGATCAAAATTCCCTGAAAGGAGCCCCAACCCCATACCAGGGTGAAATACAGCTCCCTTCCCCCTCAACCTTGAAAGAAAAAAGGAAACTGACACACAGGGGCTAGGAGAGAATTGTAACATGTTCCAGCCAGGTCCCCAGATTGGATTGTCAGGGAGCCAGGAAATCTGCCAAGGCAAACACATGCTGTTTAATGTAGACCAGCCCGAGATAATCTGTGCCTCAGTTCCTCCCTCATAAAATAGGAATAACATTCCATGCTTTATGGGGAGAGAATGTACCCTAAACATTTTGAAACAATCTGATCCCGTAATGGGGGAAGGCAAAAAATTCCCAAGATTGACCATCTCCATTTGATGTACAAAACATGGAGAGACAAAGGTTAAACAACTTGCTGCAATCACACATGGAGACAGGCGCACAGCAAGAAATTGAATCCAGACCTCTAAAATTATGGCCCAGTGTTTTAATCACAAAATCCTACTTCTTCCTTGGTTAAAACAGGAAAACAGAATGCAAAGTATGTGCTTATTCTGTAATTTCAATGTGTTACTACAAATATCTTAGAAAAAATATGTATAGTTCAAATA
>JANHGB010009155.1:0-26270 GCA_026283785.1 Coracopsis vasa
GTGGTAATTGTTAGCTGAGTCAACAAATGTAAGGATTTAAAAAATGTATTATGAATATTCAGGATTGCACTAGCCAATAAATATACAAATGTATTTTTAAAGAGACATGCTAATTTGCAAGAATCTAGAAGATTCCACACTAAATCATAGTGTGTCTGATAAAATTCTTCTAAAAGATTGGTTTAAAGCTGTTTCCAATTCAAATATGAGTGTATGTTTTTTGTGCTATTTTTTCATAAAAACTTTGCAGCAAACTGTTATGCATATGCTCACCACTACATTTTTCTCAATTAATACAATTTCTTGTTTAAATCATATCTATGCTTTCAGTATTATCCTGCTAGGTATATTAGGAAGCTAACATTTGAAGGACATTGAGTTTTAAAGCACTCCAAGCCTATTGATTATTTTAACATCAGAAAAACATTAACGAGATGCAAATCGGTCCTTCTGTATTCTTAAATCAAAGTTCTGTTGAAAGTAAATATTTTCTTCACAGTATTAGGAAGAAGAAAAGCAGACTTGCAGACTCTAAAGGAAATAATTGTGCAGTGCATTGAATTTTTGAAACAATAAGTCCAAAAGATTTTGCTCCAGGGAAAGCTGAGTCCATTTCGCTGTCAGAAGAATTAGAAATTAAGTATTTTTTTGGCATAAAGCCCTGAGGCTCCACAGATTTTTCCCTTGTTTCCTTTATCCAGATGAGTATGTGGACTTGGGCTTCTGATATTAACTATTTGTAACTTTGCTTCTGATTTTTTATGTTATCTGGGAAGGTGAGTCCTGATTTTCTTGTTTCTGTTTTAAGAAAACGTTGAACTTCACCAAGTTTAAGTTTGGAATTTCTCACTAGGTCTTAAGACTTGTGTGCTTTTCTGAACTTGTATTTAAACTTGACTCTTTAAGCACTGCTTTCTACCTCATTGGAAATGCATCTGGATAGCCAATAAAACCAAAGCAAAACCAATACCAATAACATTATGTATTTTAAAAATGCCAAGCCTACTACTGTAGTAGAAACAGTATCCCAGCCCTCTTGTTCAGTCAGGCTACTTAGCAGTGCTGTGTTAGATTAAAATTTCCTGCATACAATTCCAGATCACAATTTGTTTAGAGCCCCCTCTGTTTCAGAGGCAGAAATAACTTGCCCTTTGCAGTACTTGGGCTGGCATGTGGAGATTTTGTATTAAGACAGGGTGTGTTAACATGTGTGTTCATAGGAGTTGGTTAAGTTACTTATGCTAGGACAGAAATCTATGTTAGCTCACCTAGAACACTGGCTGTTTATTAAGTGAATCAGTCCAGTTAATTAAATGATGAACTATTTTATTAATAGCTAAGAGCAAGACTCAAGTGAGAAAAAGTAATAAAGCAGCAGCTGTAAGAATCACTTGCTCTTTGGGGCACTTTTTAAAGTTAGTCTAATTGGAATATTTAATCAGAAACTGAAGGTGGCGGTTGCAGATTTGATTAAGGGATGGATTGAATAGGAGGTCTGTAGAAACTCATAAAAAAGAATCTCAGGTCATGGATTGCAGGTTTTTGCTGCAGTGCATGGTCACTTTCAGTGTTTTTTAGTAACATTCTGTCATCAGGTTTCCTCCATTGTTAAAATGGAATAAAGGGGGAATTTACAGAGATTACAAGAAATTATGCACTGTATTTGTAATATCATATGCTCACATTATTAGTCTTATAAAGCTTATATTAGCTTATAAAATATCTACATTTGAAGTATTAAAACATGGTAAGTCTGCTGTTTATTTCCAATATAAATGCCACAATTATAGATTTGTGATGGCTTCCCACTGCAATTGTATTAATTTCAGTAATTCTAAGACCTTGCAAGAGGAATAATTTCCTTGTTAGGTGTCACACATTTTTTTTTATCTCTCTAAGTTTATTTTATTTTACTAAGTATATATTTAGCATAGAAGGAAATATTATCTAACCTTTCATAACACAAAGAATGATATTGACCATTGTCACCTTATTTGCAATTTGAATAAGGAAGGGATAAGATAATACGTGATGGTAACAACTTTGGATTGGTTAAATGGGGAATACTGAAATGCAGCTTGATACACTAAAATGTTTCCAGCCACATGCAGTCATTGTGATTGTTGCTGCATTAAGGTTAAAAGAAGTCACAGGATTTCAGAGAGGGTTTGTTTTGTTGTTTTTTTCCTTTAGAAGAGCAATCTAAATGCAAATTCTATACCTGAATAAAATCCAAGAAGCAAGTATAAATGAGGGTTGAGGGGAAAAAATACAGTGGTGATGACATTTGATAAGTTTGTTATGCACTTTGAATGTGAAAGCATATTATTTTTTTTCTTGATTCATATTGCATTTATAAAGCAATAGAACAAAATCAACTTATGCATTGGTCATTTAAAACTATATAATGCATACTGAGTGAACTAGTCTGAATTAAAATCAGAAAGAGATCTACTATGATGTCAATACCTTAGAGTTCTGAGTCTATGAACCAAATGTTCTGGTGATTTCATTGAAAGTAAGATTGTAAAACAGTTTCGATTGCAGAGTTATAATAAGGAAGCACAAAAATGAGCAACGGGAATACTCTGAGTTCTAGAAATTTGGAGCGGATTAGAGTATAGTCACCCAATGCTGTTGAAGTCTGTTACTGTTATTGAATAGCATACAGGGGACATCAGCAATTTCCAGGGTTTCTTGAAGCTCCTTCCAGCCTGATACAAAACTAATTGAATGTTGTATCCTTAGACCCCTGATGTCTCCAACAGAAATAAGTGTTTTCAGAAAGATACAGTTCCAGGCCTGTTAGTATTCGCCGTGTTTCAGACATGTCAAGAACTTCTGCAGTTATTGCTGGAAACTGGCATTTTTTCCTTATGACCTCAGTTATTGAAGTTCTCAAGCCCAACCAGTGTTTGAGCAAAGACGTGTTTTGCTCACTTCTGCATGCTTCATAGCAATTTGCTAGGGAGCATGCAAGAAGTATTTTAAGTATCACCATGTGATACTAGAATACAGCAAGGTTGAATAGTTACCAGAAGACCATTCTTAAGTTAAGACAGTTCAAGGCAAAATACCAGTTTAAAATAGCTGCTTACAGGATTTTAATTGCATCTTGCATTTGCTGTGAAATACATAGATGAAGAAATAAATAACAGAATATTAATCTGCTTTATCAGGATCAAACTTGAATGAGTTCCTCCCTTCACTCTGTGTTCAGTTGTACTGCTTGAAGGTATCAGGGGACCACTTTGTTTCAACACTGTTTACTACTTAAATCACATTCATAAGACAGAACAAGCTCCTGGTGAAGCATGTCGTTTTTACAGCTAGTCTTCCTTGGTCTTCCCAGGAGTTCTGCTTACATCTGGGTTTTCTTCCTTAAAGCTTTTTTGCTTCGGAACTTCTCAGGAAGGAGTCTTGTTGATTTTTCCGTCTAGCTTGTGAACTGTTCTTCTTCATTAGATGTTCCAGTGTTGTTTTATCAGATCTGTTGTAATCCCTGAGTCAAGACTATGGCTGATTGATGCCTTCACTTGAGGCATAGTAAAACTTTATTTATAGCAATGCAATGTGTGAATGTATCTCCATCATATTTATTTAGCGGCTCAACCTGCCAAATCTGGTGTTTCATTTTGACATGTGGAGGGTGAGATATTTTATGTAATCCTATAAATTCCACCTTAATTACTGGTTTTGTTTATTTTGTTTTGGGTTTTTTTTTTTTCCTTGAGACCTGGTATGATAGTAACTTACCACCTTGTACCCTTATTGTTTTGAGTGTCACTGAATAAAATCTATAAATGCAGTCTATTAAAAATACAACCCCCCACCCAAAACCAACAAACTGTCTTACAGAAAAGCCTGAGTGATTTTCAATCTTCCGGTATGTTTAGAAAAGTTACTTTACAAACAGCATCAAGAGCCTCTTTTCTTGTTCCTGTGAATCTGTTTGAAGGTTAAAAATATTTACACCTATCTTTTATTTTGTATGCATATTTGGTGAAGTTAGAAACTTTCAATGACCACTTTTCACAGAACCATTGGGAGACTAACTGATACTGGGCATGTGTGTTAATATCCAATAGTTAGGATAAGGATAAACTTCTTGAACTCTTCTGTTTTCAAAGTGCCCATTGGGTAACTGGGCAAGGATGGAGGAACCAAGGGTGTGCATCTCCCACTTCCTAGGAATGTCTGTGTCTTTTTGTTCCTAGTTATCCACAAATACATTTTTTATTTTAAGAGATTTCTTTGGCTATACGGTTTGTGACTAAGATATGTCAATCTGTCAGAAATATGTTTTTAGAGAAATGAATGTAAAAACAAGAAATGCTTTATACCCCTTCCAACACACAAATGAAGAAAAAGCCCTATCCAAAAATCTTCCCATGCAGACATTATCAGTCCTAGCACTGAACACTGAAGAACGTTTCTATTCCAGCTGTGGAGCTTTTCTCCTGTTTATAAGTGAGTGATCACTGAGCATTCATATAAAAGAGTGAGGGAAGATGTGTCATAGATTGAGATTCTTTTTGGGATGTTCAACATGTTTAAGTTAATTAGTCTTTTGTAAAGAGACAATATATTAATGAGCAAAGTTAATGAGTCTTTGTTTCCTGTTAAAGTTAGACAGGATGAATGTAATTTTTGGTTTTGATACTGATGTCATGTTACTCCATCTTTGCTTATCTTGTCGTATATTCATCTTCCAGACCTACATTTTTCCAATGTGTTAATCTACACATTTGGAATTGTGAAACTTGGCTTTAAATTGTTGAGAAATCTCATTAAATAATGAAAAATGTTTTAGACTCTGTACCGCAAACCCTTCATATAATACAAAAACATACTGTAAATTATCATACTAGTATTTATATTTCAGGAGATTGTATCATGTAGTTAAAATAATGCCCTTATTGCAACTCTAGTGTCTATGTATGTTTCAATTTTAAATTTGTATTTACCTACTAATCCGTTCTATATTAATTAGGATTAGAGGAGTTTATACCATATATTTAGTTTTGGTTTGGTCATTTGTCACAGGGGAACCAAACCTCTTGGTGCTATATATACTAGAAGCACACTGGTGAAACCAGATTGGTCATGAAAAGTCAATGGCTGGTATCTGACTTTGTCATTGTTGCCTGTCAAAGTGTCCATCTTTGACATGATGTGACATTTTGGCTATTGTATTTGAACATTCAAATGTCAAATGGTCTTCTAAAGCTTTTACCAGTGGATCCAATGCTGTGAATATATGCAAAGGTGAAAGTATGTCATATATCGTGCTAACCTACGTCCAACTTTGCTTAAGTATACAAAAGATTTATGAGGGATCCTGAAGGATTGCTCCAGACATAAGACTAGGATTCAAGCAAAGATTATTCATCTCTGGCCCTATAAGAATGACTTTTTGTCATTTTATCTGCTGTTCTTAATTGGTTTGTAGCTCTTCCAAATAGGCTTCTCTTCCAGTTTATCAGCTCACAGTAAAGATGCCAAGATGCAAGCCTACTTTTTTGGTTAATAGCCTAGTTAACCCAATAAGCCAGCATAGAAATTAAATTATCTTCTGCTATTTTTGTTCTGACAATCATATGGAGAACTAAGAAAAGCAATTTTACATCTGAAATTTTACAGCTGAAATCTAAACATTAAGAATAAAAGTTCTCATGGTGTACTTTAATCAAGAAAAAATATTATGCCTCTGAAACAATCAGTTATGATGCTGTCTCACCAGGTTCAGAATTAGCTGAAAACAAGCTTCTCTGATATCTCTTGCTTGTTTTTTATTTTTTAGGGCACTGTGTCCAGACTCTTCCCTGTTGCTTTGAGCCTCAGCTCTTCCCACAGTGACTAGTGGTGCCAAAAATGGCCTGCTAGTTACTTTGACATGGTCTAATGCTTAGTGAGATCCTTGTTCTGGCCAAAGGACAGAGAAACATGAAGAAAATGTGCTTTTCACAGCACATTCAGGATAGAATGTAGGTCTGATTAGCTTCAAGGGACACGTCAAGACTCAGTTTTATCTTGGAATGAATAATAAAAAAAAGAGTTTTAAGGACCTTGGAGGGGTCAGAACTGCAAATATGGACTGTGAGCCTAAGAATGTGTAACCAGTTGAAGCTAAAAGTCATCTGAGCTGCAAAGTGGCTGCTCAGGAACATAGTGAGAGAGTGGGTAAAAACTTGAGTAGAAAAAATAATTGAAGGATAAGCAATATGAATACAGGATTATATTGAATGGAAATGATGAGAGTAAAAGTTGCTGCTCCTGATGAAACCTTCCAGTAGTAAACAGAATAAAGATTTTAAGCAGAACTGTCCTTAGCACCCACTCTACTTTTTCCTTTCTTGTCTTTCAGAGATATAATTGAAATCCCCAGGTACATGAAACTTATAGGCTGTAGTTTATCGTTCCCTTTTTCTCAGGAAACAATGTTGGAGTTCAGGTTATAACGTATCTGGAGCTGTCATAGAACTTGGGTCCTGCAAGGCTCTGAAACTCCTGCCATCACTCTCACAAATTCGCACTTTCTTTTTGCTTTTTTGAGTTGATGATGATAGTGGAATTGTGTATTTCAGAGCAACTTTATTTCTTATGAGGTATTTTCTGCGAGTGAGCGTACATCACACACCCTTTCATGGATACTGTTACTAATGGACTTCAGAAATTGTGCCACCTTAATCATATATTTTTATTCTAGAAATGGCTGGCTCAGTTTCCAGTGTGTTCGCCAAAACAGTGAGCTGTACAGTCAGTATGTTTGTCAACAGCTTCAAGTTTACTGACAAAGATGTAATTAGATTCATGCCTAAGAGTACTTCCTAGGGAAAAATACAAATGTTACCTGTCAACAGAGATGTTGTTTTCCCCTGAGACTGTTGTAAAGGGTTAGGTTTCCTGCGGAGCCATTGTGTTTTCATTTAAGGATGTGGGGGAAAAAAGGCTTTTAAAAAAAGAAAGTACCATGTGTGGACCTAGTAATTCTTCTCTCTTTTCTTGTGTGGGCAGCATTCCTAATCTATTATTGGAAAATACTGGGGACACTGAGTGACTAAGATCAGGATCCCTAAAGGCTTTTAAATCCTGATACCACTGAGGTTACTGGTTATTAAAAGCTTAGACAGGAGCTGAATGATTAAAATGCTTTGCATGTTACCTGTGTGAATTAACCAAGATTTTAAATAAAGACTTAAAATCTATTTTTTTCATAATGTTGAGCAAGAACACAAACAAATGTGATGATAAAAGACTGGTGCTATAAGAACATACATAGCATGAATATTAAAATTTAAAACAATTTTTTACTTACCCTGGTTTTATATTATTATATTATGTTGTGTTGTAAAATATTATGTCATGACATTTATTTTACTTTGGTTTATTTTTTTTTATTTTTTATTTTAAGAAATACAAGATTGGGAAACCTTGAAACAAAAAGTTAGATATGTTGAGTGACTGACTAGATTGGCACTATAAATTTATAGATAAGAAAGCAAAACGATGACACAACTAGATCAATTAATAGGAAAACTAGAAAAGGTGAAAGCTGGATGCTATTCCTTGGGTATAAGTGTACAAGAAGATGACTAGAAACCCTGAAGGCAATTGTAGTCTGGTTAAAAACAGAACTGAAGAATGGAGGAAGCTGAAAAAGATTAATTTGAGTGTTTTGAAGAGTGATTTCCTCTTGTAGCTGCAGGTGGTTTTGTGAATTCCATAACTGGTGTAGTAATCAAGTTTAGTTCTAATACTTGGATGAAATCAATTATTTTATTAGGTAAATATGCAAATGAAGAATGCTAATAACACGTGAGGAGTTCATACCATATCTGTAGTAGTTCCTGAAAGTAAGAGGACCCTCTTTTGAAATTGTTTAATCCTTGGATAAAAGAAATACAGAAGGGATTAAGATCTGGAATTTGAATGAATTGTAACACTAGTTTGATGAGATCATTTAGAATGTGCTACACAGGCACTGAACCTCACCCCACTCATGGTTATTAAAGTTGTGCTGTGTGTAACCTCTTACAGAGAAATATGCATCTTTGAGACAATCTGGCCTGCATAAAAAAACAAAGTTCAGAAACAATATTGGTGCATGATTAAGCAGACAAAAGTTAGCTGTAGAGGCAAGTGTCAGTGGATTTATGCATCAGTAATGAATTCCTAAGATTTTATTGTAAATCAGAAACAAACAGTAGGTTCAATTCCTGATGCACATAAGGGGTTTGATGAGTCATGATTTCTTCTTGCCTCTGAGCAAGCAGATTCAGCTGGTGGTGCTCTATAAGCACTATAAAATCTGCCTGGAAACACATTAATGTAAATGCAGAGAGGTAATTAACCCTTATCAGATGAGTTACCTGAAGCAAATCCTCTCATGCTTGTGATCAGATCATATCTTCTGGCCTACAGGGGAGCTTCTGTTTAGTTATATTTCACTGACACTAAATATGCCGCTTTCTCATTCTAATCAACCTTGTTACTTTCTGCTGCTCTGACGAATGAAAATGGTAGTACAAGAAACTTTTGTTTTATTCTTATATAGCTTGAAAAGTCTTGTACAGTTCTTTTGTTTCTGAACTTTTCATCTTCTTACTGTGCTCCTGATTCTAACTGGAAGCCTTTTCCAAAAGGAGTTTGTTGGTTTATTTTTTCTCTACAGTCATAAGGCTCTTCTCTCTTATCAGCTTCTTTGGCTACAGGGATAACAGAACTAAGCATAAAAGAATAAAAATAAGTGTGTTTAAAAAATGGTAATATAGAAGAAATATACAAATGCTTACATGTGAGGAAATCGTTATGTTTTACAGCTGCTTACTGCTACAATATTTAAGGACAGAAAAAGAACTGCTTCATTTTGAATGCGCTGACTGAACATGATCCTCCCCGCATATATGTGTGCATGAAAGGACATCTTTTGAATTACTGAATGTTAAGAGTTAACTATAAACTAGAAAAAATGATCTTTTTATACTCAATCTCATCAGTTTTAACAGATTAAATTGAGGCTGATTTTTATGTTGGTTTTAGGAAAAGATCCACAGAAAGGGAATAAATATTTATTTTGATAATATTGGAGTATATATATTGAATTTATTAATTCCTAAATTTCAATAAAGGTAGCTTTGTAAATTTTCTTCTTTGTATTGTTTTGAAAATGTGCAGTTTGAACTGTGAATTTATTGGATTATTACAAAATATTGTTATTACTAGTTATATTTTTCTATTTATTACAGATAGATAATAACAGTTGCTTCTTGATTCAAATCAGACATACCTTTCTGAATGCACTTGTCTCTATTTGATTTATGATTTGACATAACCTAACTGAAGCCTCGAAAATTCAGGACCCCACGCTGAATTTTCCTCCTCGCTCAGTTAAACACAAAGTAACAAGTGAGTCCTCCTCCTTTCCTTGTCCACACCCGCATAGATTCCCCTCTGTTTCCTAGTGACAGTGTTTGCATAAATATGGCCCTAATATATGGGGGCTTTCTTCTATCATAAGCAGTTTATCAGCTACTGCCTATGAAAAAATAGACGGATATTTCCTCTAAAAGTAATAACATAAATAAAAGCTTAAAATTAACGTGGTTTTTTGCAGATGATTATGATGATGCATTTTTGCCTAATGTAGATGAGTGTATTTTTAGTCAGGTTCAGCTGTATGGTTCAAATCTTATATTCTGGTAGGTCCACAAACATTGCTTTTTTTTTGATATCATAACTTTGAAAATATTGCCCAGTGTAGAAAGAAAGATAAAATCATTCTGTGTTGCTTCAAATAGTTGTGTACGCAGCAGTGATGCTATTCTCAATTAAGGAAGCCGATAAAAATTGTCATTGGCACATGACAGATGCTGGGCAATTTTGGGTAAACAGTTCACTTCAATCTATTGTACACTAAGGAATAATTAGCATTCTTAGTGGCATAACATACTAAGTGCTTAATAGAATATATTTTTCTTATTGGTCTCCATGTGGCTGTTGTTCATCCACTTCATCACTCCACTAGGTTTAACTGCATATGTTTGCTCACTTTGTCTAGGGTTCAGATGCTCTTCTCCTTTTGAAGAAAGTGCTTTATTCCCCACAAAACTTTAAGGTGTACAAATTGGTCCTGGATGACACTCAAACTGCTGTTAGTTGTTTTTGGAGTGTTGTTTCTCATGCAGTGACTGTCAATATCAAATCCTTGTCTGTGAACTAGATTCTATTTCTTTTGAATTTTCTATTTTTCCTTGTTTCTCAAAATGCTTTTTCTTGCAGTTGTAAGGGAAGTGTATTTGTGGTATGATTAAATTCAGTTTCAGCTCTGTCATGAGATAGCTTTATCCTTTAATACTTAACTTTGAAGGCCTCTAAAGGCCTTAGTTTGTATCATGATTAAACTTAGACTATATGAATTCCATTTCCTTCCATGCTTCAAATGTTTTCCTTCCTGATAACAATGAAAATCTCTTTCTGATTTTATTTCCCAATTTGAAAAAATACTTATTTAGTAAATGGTCCATAGAATGTTTTGCAAATAATTTATTGAGACTTTCTGGACTTTTGGGTACCAGTGATATAAAGCCTCAGCTCATTATTCCCATCTCCCAATTTCGAGTGCGCAGTTCATGTACCAAATTTACCAAGACTAAGCCTCAGAATTAATTTCATGTGAAAATTTCTGTAAAGCACTAAAAAGTTTCAACTTCATAATTGTTCTGCTGCAGTTCAGCACTGCACATTCATGTTCATGTACTTTTTAATATGTTTACTGATGTCTTTTTTACGTGGTGTCTGAGCAACCAATAGATGTTGCTCATTGTGATTGTGTATAAAGTTAATGTACTATTTGTAATCTTGAGCTCTTTTTGACTGTAAAAGTTTTTGTTTTGTGTTGGGTTTTTTTGCAAGCAGAAGACTGACCAGCATGAATTCACTGAGCTGGCTCTCATTTGATAATTATAGTCCACTTTTTTTTTCTTCTCTCCAATGTTTATACATAGGTGGCTGAAATTTGCATTGCCTTTGTTTTAGCTGTCTTGAAAACTGTACCTGGAGGGTGTCATTATGGTCTGCATACAATCTGGGCACCTACAGCTTTATCTCACCTGTACAGCTGTCTATTTTAGGGTGACAGAGGCCATTCTTCAGATTTATATATTATGATGTGTGTGGATGTAACTTTATCTACTTAGCTTAATGAGTTTACCATCACTGATGACCTCTCCATAAAAGGCAATTCCAGGTTTTTGTGTATTAAAGAACTAGTTGAGTGTGGTCATTTATATGTTCACAATATCTGATTGTTGCAGTGACATCTATGATATTGACACCTGAAGTGGCATGTCTTCCACATAGGAGGAATAAGAGACGAAAGAAGGATGATAAAATGAGGGATGATGGAGACTTCCTTTTTATCATACTACTTTTGCAAAACCTGGCTCCTGGAAAAGGAGAGAGCAATCTGGTAATCTTATGATTAAAAAAAATATAGACAGCAAAACACACCAAATGAGTCATTGAAAGAGAGATGGATATTGGGGTGGAATCGGATGCAGAGGAATGGAAGAATATCTGCTGATAAGAATCAAATCATAATGAAGACTTCTGTGGAGCTGAGATGACAATGACTCAATGGATGTTTGACCTCAGAAAGGCAAGACAGAACAAGAAGGAGAAGCAACAGGTCCTCACACATGTGAATTATCTAGATCTGTTTTTTTAAGGGATTTGCATGATTCTATTTTACTTGGAAAGGATTGTAGTTTAATATAGCATTTTACTATGTTTAGGTACAAAACAGAAGAAAATCTGCTTGTATTTTAGCTGTTGCAGCACAGACCTCTGTGATACATAAGAGCCACTGAACACATAAAAAAATGCAGATAAATGAATGTGGATTTGTTTCTTTAGTTTAAAAGTTTGAAAAGGCCTTTGTGTTGAAGTTAAGAAGTGTTTTGCTCTACTGCCATAAGCAGTGAATTTGGGGATTGCACGCAAAGGTTTGAAGATAGAAGTTTTGATATTTGCAGGGGCTTTGATTTCTGTACTGTGCATAGTCTTCTATTGTGTAGTCTGAGCATGTGTAACTATTGCCAGATGGCATTTTGCTACTCAAGGAGACTGGAAGATTGTGTGAGGCAAGGCTGTAATTTCATCACTATGCAAAACATGGCTGGTAATTCACTGTCTTGATCAAAATTATTCTTTCTTGTTAGTGGTAAAATGGAGAGGAAAGAAGGCCTTGCAGTAACCTAAGAAGATGGGTGCATATTATCCTAAGAGCTTGCCTAGGCCAAGAAGTTACCTCTGACTTTATGTCTGTGTGTATTAAATTCAGGTTTTAGTGAGAAAAGCTGCACAGGTTTTTTCTTTGAAAGTAAATCTTCAAAATGCCTGTAAAATTATGTTTTCCTATAAAATTATGTAGAAGAATGTAACGTGTAACACTGTTTATAAGCAGATAATTTTAAAGCTACTGAGATAGTAACTAATATGAAAAATTATAATGGTTCTGTTTAGGGGAATAGCTTTTTAAGAAAATGCAGATATTTAGTAGACTGCTTACATGGGCTGCTACCAAAAGCAGATCTGCTTCCTTCCCATTTTGAAAACAATGTATTTTTTTCATCAGCTTGCATGTAATCTGTGGATTTAATTACCTATCTCTAAAACTAACTTGCCATAATATTAAATTGACTAATGTCACAATATTGAAATGATGAATACAGGTGTTGGACATTCTTTAGCTGCTGAGAATCACCTAATAACCTCTTTACTTACGGCTTTCATAATAAGAATTCTTCTTTTCTTTGTTTATCTATCACGCTAAATCAAATGGAAAGAAATATGCTATTTAAAGGGGCAAATGTGAGCTTTTCTGGTCAATAAGGGCTAAGGTAATAATGTTAGAAGGTGGTTTTTCTCTGTGGCTTCCAGAATTTTTGTCTATGTTATGTAGGAAGCATTAAAAGTTTAACAAGCTAGGATGCCAGAGAGCAGAAGAAATTTTATCAGCTTGTGCAATATCAGCTTGTGTGATGATATACTTAAGTTATACCTGTAGTCCTATGAGAATGTACAATGTTCTTTGTCAATTAAAGATCTTAGGAAAAAAACCCCCAATCAAACCCATATACCAATAGCAAAGACCAGTCTTGGTGTTTATTCCATCTGACATAGATTTGAAAAATACATATTGAAAAATACATTATTTTAACAGTTTAATGAATGTGTATAGCAAAATAGAGCTTTTTTTTTAATGAAAAAAGTGTATTTTTTTTAAACCTCCCCCCCCAAAAAAAAAGAAACAAAAAAAAAAACCACCCAAAAAAACTCCAGCAGCATAAACTTGATGTCTCAGATAAAATTAGAAAACCTTTTAGTCTTATGTCATTTTCTGGAGTGTGATTGAAGGGATTTTGTGTTAAATTGGGTGCAATCTCTGTCCAATGTCTAGAAACAATCTCTTGCAAATAACAGCAATGTAATCAAATGCAGATGTGAATTTGTAGATTCACTCTTGAAGTGAATTCATAAAGCATTTTTTACAAGTATATTTTCACATCTGAAATTGTTTTATATATACGTTTCAGAAAATATTCAAAGCTGTCGGACTCCAGAACTCAAAGTGATGACTTATGTAAGCATTGTCACTGTTTTAAAAAGAAGTTAAAACACATATGATATCATGGAATCATAGAATGGTTTGGGTTGGAAAGGAACTTAAAGATCATCTAGATCCAACCCCCTGCCATAGGCAGGGACACCTTCCACTAGACCAAGGCTGGTTTTGAGCTTCACATTCCCCACCAGCCCTTTTCCCCCTTGCTAGTGAGAACAAGGTCTAGCATAGATCCTCTCCTTGCTGGCTCTTCTATCACCTGGAAAAGGAAGTTATCATCAGCACATTCCTGGATTGCTTATGCCCTGCTGCTCTGTCTCTCCAGATATTAGGATGGTTGAAGTCCCCTATAATGACCAAGTCTTGTGGACATGAGACTGCTTCTACCTGTCTGGAGAGGGCTTCATGTACTCAGTCTTTCTGGCTGGGCAACCTGCAGGCATCCACTATAATGTCAACAGACCTACCCTCTCTTTAATCCTGACCCATGAGCTCTCAGCCATCTCCTCATGCATCCCAAGGCAAAGCTCCATGCACTCCAGCTTGTCGTTGACACAGAGGGTATCCACCCTATTAAAGTGAACATTAACACATATTTTCCTAGAACATAATTCATGATGCATATTTCTTAAACATGTATTGATTTGATTTAATTGCAATCTGTGGCTAATTACAATTCAAGTTAAAACGGCCATTCAGTCTAAATACCAAATCGTTCTTCTGAACTGGGAAATTAACTTTCGGAAACAGAAGCATAAAAATATTTTGTGTATTTAAAATTGGAATCCATAGCACTTATACAAGCAGTCCTTACTTGGGATGAATGTGACCAACATGATGTTGTAGGTGACCGAGGCGATGCTTAATGAATACTGTGTTTCCTGTTACACTATTTTTTGGAAAAAGATCCCTAACTGGGAAATAGATAAACCAGCTGTTAATCTTTGGCTCTGCCATAGTGTATTTCCTCATGTGACACATACTACATGCGCAGTCTATTCTTAGATATAAAACCAGAATCAATAGAGTAGGGTACAGCATAAGGAGGAGATGTATGGAACCCAGCCCTACAGTCACCTATTTAACAAAAGAATTTTTTAGGTGTGTGAACAGTGTTGTTTCTATATTTGCTGTGTTAGTAGCTGGGATCCAGAGAAGTCTTTAGCTTCTCATGCATGGTTGAGATACAAAAATATTAGCAATGAAGTAATTCTACTTTCCTAACTCTTAATTGAAATTGATAAACTTGATAAAAGGGTGAAAGGTTCAACACAAACCAAAAGAAGTAGTATGCTCAGTGAACAGTAAATCTCTGTTATTTCATTGCTCTTAAAGAATCGTTTTTATAGCTATGTTTCATCTATAAAGATAGAGTAGATCGAGATTTGTCCAAAATCTAGTAGTGCAGGCTGAAAGGCATGCTCTGGTCAAGACTTCAGGACTCTCATTCTTACAAAATGGATCTGTATTCTATTT
Source organism: Coracopsis vasa (assembly GCA_026283785.1). NCBI lineage: Eukaryota > Metazoa > Chordata > Aves > Psittaciformes > Psittacidae > Coracopsis > Coracopsis vasa. Next base: position 15,104 of record JANHGB010009155.1, read on the forward strand.
GCTAAATAAGCAAAAAAAGCGTGAGGAAAACTGCAAAAAGTAACTCTACTTTGGAAAATAAACTAAATTGGAGCCATATGTGCACTACCATCCACATAATATAGGTCAAAAGAATTTAAATGCACATTGTCATACTGTATAACTGATAATGTATATTGTTTCAGGCTATATTAATTTTATGTAGTTGTAACTAGTAACTCATTATATCTAGATTAGAGTACTCCATTATAAAGAGATTATTTGTACTTAACGTGCACTGATTAATTATGTAGCTGTATCTATTTTTAGAAGAATTAGATGTCTCACAAAAATTAATTCTCTGACATTAAAAGAGAATTCAAACCTGTTTTTTTGCTACAGGAGAGAAGGGTTTTTAAATTGAACTAGATTTGCTCAGATTTACTTTTATAGAGATTACAGATTGTGCCAGTCATGACTGGTTTTGGCTGAATCTTTAATGATGATTACTTAATGTGAGATTTGATGTGTAGTAGGTGATAGAACTATTGCATATTAATTTTCATTTTGCATTTGTTCTATAGGTTGTGAGCAGCTCACCAAGAGGCGGAATTCAAGTACTTGCATGTTGTTATTTGTTTCATTTGTCCAACCAGAGCATCACAACAGAAAGCAGAACTAGACAGAGCCTATATCATGTCCGTGCCATGGCTATCACCATGAAAAGTGAAAGGCTATCAGCACAAAAATGAAAAGCAGACTTTCTGAAAACTTGTACTGGTTCACCCTGAGATTACATTGACTTTTTCTGTGTGTCTGTAATGCTGCTTCCTTTCTTCCATGCAGAGGCCTTCATTAGACCCAATTTATAAAGCATTTGAATGTAAAAAATGTTCTTTAAACCCTTAGGTTTGTACTACAGCTGCTACTTACACTAATCCCTGCTCTCTGCTGTGTGACGAGTGCCATTAAACAAAAAAAAAGACTACTTTCTCTTCTTGAGGAAGTTAAATTTACTGCTATCTGCGATACCAAGCAACTTAAATATACTTAACAGTGGCAGTGCTTTGAAGATGTTGATCTACTGAAGAGGTAGGTACTGATTTTATTAAAGTCTCTCTGACGTACATGGTAGATTAACATCAGACATCTGGGAACAATTGCAGCTATAGAATATGTAGTCTGTCTGATGGTGCAGTAAGGAAGAAATTATTTGCAGGAACGGTTGTCTTCCAACAGTGCTTACAGGTTGATACGTGTATGCTGAGCATTGCTGTGGTCTCTGAGGACACAGAGAAATGAGTCCTAGTTTATTATATAAATTAGACTATAACATTTCTGTACAATTTATAAGAAGTATTTTTTGTTCCTTACACAACTGTTTTTCATGGTTTGCATTAAAATAAAATGCTGCTATTAAAAGCTAGCACATAGTTTTAATAATGTGCATCAAGCCATGTAAATATGAATGTATACCCTAGGGTATGAGCTTTAAATCAATTCATTAGAGATTCCTAATAATGAAGCAATTAATTTTAAATGGGAAAAGATATCACTTACCTTCTAAAGCTGACAAGTTGCATTTCAGTTCACTCCCCCGTCACTTCTTTCTTCTCTCCTCTTGGCAAAGCTGAGGTTTTACTGACAGCCTGACAGAACACCATCTGTCAGAGTCCTCGTGCTGTCTGAAGAGACATTACACAAACACATATATCTAAGTGGTTTAACTACAACAGGTTGTATGCTATGCACTGTTAAAACTGTATTCAATTCTGTTTGCATTTTATGTTGTGCTTTTCTAAAGTAACAGTGACTTTGGGAATGAAAAGAACCCCCAAAAAGCCAACCAACCAAATCAAACCTCAGTAAGTAGTGCAGTTGCAACATGTATCACAGTTCTCAGTAAAGGCAATCAGAGTATGGATAAGAATTTGATGACATAATTTAGGTGGTAATGAGATCATTGTTATTTCAAAGCTTACAGCATGATAACATACAAATCCAGAGACTAAACCCTAATAAGATGTGATAATTGAGTACAAAATGAAGGTCTGAATAATTAATGCTAATCTTCTGGGCAAATACAAATGCCACGTGGATCTGTGCATTATGTAGTTAAAGCTGCTATGCTGGAACAACTTGTTGTGTCTGTGGTATAGTAATGAGTTCAAGTATTCCCCGGTAGGGCTGGAAGTAGGTCTTACCATGACCTGAGCCAGCCTTTTCTATATCAAAAGAGAAAGTGACTTTGGCAGGCAAGCTGACTGTAATTGGCTGTGCTCAGCACCTTAGCAGATGTGCTCAGCATGAATTAGGATCAGACTATTTTGTCTCTATGCACAAAACATCACTGAAAGCCACTGAAGGTTTTGCTTGACTAAGGTTTCAAAATTGGCCACTGGGTCTGTTTGCACTCCTAAGAAATATGTCATTCTCCCATCTATCTTTTTTTTGAGAAATCTTCATAGCCTAGCTAGTATTTTGTGTTCTGTGTTGTAAATACCCTGAGGGTGAAATACATCTGTGTTGGATTAGATATGTTCACCTCTGCATTTGTATGTGCTTAAGAATGGTGTAGAATGATTAAGATGATGTTAGGTGATGTGGCAGTGGGGGGTTATTTTTCACTTAAAGGGCTGATGACCATATGGTCCCTTAGGAATTTATTTTTCGGGCAAGTCTGTTTTAATTCTATCGTTTTACAGGCCTGGTCCAACCTTCATAGTGGTGGTCATGGAAAGCTAGAGGTTGTACTAATATTTTAGTTCATGTGGTCTTAGCAATGATGTTTCTGTGTAGTAACAGAACCTTAGTTACTTTCAGAATTATTATGTTGTTTAAAACTAATTGGTAGGAAGGAGATAGCTCCAAATAGTACATTTCCAGAAACAATATATTTTATAGTGAGTAACGTATAAGACGTTGAGATTTGAAGTCTCTAAATCCCTGTTTTTATTTGGAAATCCATTATTACTCACTTACCAAACTATATACTGGAGTGTTTTCGTCTGCCTGAACTAAAGCTATAAACAAAAGGTAATTGAAAGTGCATTGCCAGATAGATAACTTTTGAATGTTCCCAGATTGAGAGATACAACCTGTCTCTAGCTACAAGTAGAATAAAAAGGAACATTTTCAGTAATGTTTGGTAAAACTAGGAAGAAAATGTCCAACAATTTACTTAATTGGTAATAAAAGTGAATAAAATAAGTGCCAATAAAAATAAAACACTAATCTGTATTTATACAAATCCATGAAGTTTGAGTACAGCACAAGACGTTTCCTGGATAGCTTTGCTAAATGCCTGCATGAATAGCAGGGACTCCACTTGTAATGCCCAATACACTAAGATTTTCTGTCACAGGTGAAGAGAGGTGAAGCTTTGGCTCTTGTGTTTTTCTGCTGGTGCAGTTCCAGGACAGCAGGCTCTGTAGCAATGCTAATGTGGGGCAGATTACCAAATGCAGAAAATTAGCCTTCCAGAAACATCAGACCTGCAGTAGTGACTGGATCTGTGAAACTGATTTCACTCCCAGTGCTCTCTTGCTCTCTTGGAGACTGTGGTATTTTTAGGGGCTGTCTTTTGAGGGCAGAATTGTTTTTTAGCCTTTGAGCTAGATTTTCAATTTGGAAGTAGATTAAATGCTAGATCTTAGATGATAAATGAGTAATTAACCAAGTTATATCAGACTAGATTGTTGAATGTTCTGAGAACATGCTCTTGATTCATGGAGGAACTTTGACTTTCAGCACAGAGCTTAGTATTTGAGAGCTTTTTATTAGAACACATAAATTCTTCTTTTCTACAAGTTAGCATTGTCTGCATGCCTTTATTCCTTTGTGACCTTGCATTGAGAACCTAACCTTCCTTTCCATGACTTTTTTTCCCAAAGAATTTACAGTTGTTTGTGTTCAGGGGGTTTGGTTTAGCCTCTTACTCAAGAAAGGGAGCTTATCACACAACTGTAAAGAGCAGTGAGTGTCTTTGCACCCATTAAGGTAGCTTTAAAAATTGAAGTGAACTGTCTCTGTTCTTTTCCATTGGTTTAGCTGTTGGTTGGGGTTTTGGGTTTTGGCTTTGTTTTGTTTTGTTTTTTAATTAAAATATTTTGGTTTCTGTATGTTAATTTACTGGTTATTAGCTTAACCAGAGGTGTGGGAATAAGGCTGGGTTCTTTCCACTTCCTGTCTTGTGCCTAGTTTTGCAGTTCCTCTCTCATGTGAACTTAACACTTTCAGAGGCTGCAAGAGTGAGATGCATTAGTGCAGTAGAGTCATGCAGCTATGTAGGTACATGTTAGATAAATCACGGGATGTCTTGACAAAGTCTCCTTATGGCTTATTTGTATCCTGGAAATGCCATGAGGGAACGGAGAGAAGACAATTTTCAAGGGATAAAAATACCTTGACCATGTCTGTCCAGATTAAGATGAAACTGATGAAGCGGAGGAATGTCAGTTGATCCAAAAGTATTAACATGGCAGTTTTCAGAACAAAAGCACATCAAAGGCTTCTTTAAAATCAGGAAGAATCTTTATTTCTTCAGAAATACTGGATTAGGTCCAGCTATTGTGCTGTCTCTCTTTAGATAAAGACATGATTTTTTGATATTTTAAACATAAGATACCAGTACCATTTTACTTCAGTAATATGATCTTGAGCATAATTCTCATGTATATCCCAGATGAAATTTCAGACTCCCAGGCCTCACCTCACTCCAAAGTCTTGCAGTCACTGCTAGACCTTGGGAAATAGATGAGGACCTACTAACATCAATTGTAGCCTGACAGACAGAAGCAGCAAGAGCACCTGATGTTGGATGGGTAAAAAGGGGTCTAAACTGAGTGGGCTGCTTACCTTTCTGGCCAGAGTGAAAGCAAAAGCAACAATACGCAATGTGGGTTCCCTTGAGATAAGTATGAGAATATTGATGTTCAATATCTTTATTAATGATTTGGAGAGAGAATCGGATAACAACAGTAACAACATTTCTTGACAAGGTGCAGTTATTCTTAGGATGTGGAAAAACAGGCAAGGAAAGAAGAGATTTTAGAAGCATTAACCGAATCTTTGTGTAAGCTACAAATAAATTTTATGTTCACTTCCTTCTGCCTACTTTCCTAGCTCTTTTGTCTAGTGCAGTGCATTCCAAAATCACCCTAAATCAGAACTTTCTGGTTGACAGTCCTAATAAAATCAATACATTAGGACTTATAGCACAAACAAACAAAACAAAAGTAAAGCTATCTGCAGATAGAGCTGAGAATTTTACCTCAATGTGGCAGGTTAACATCACCTTGTGAATGATAATGGATTCAACCTCAAGCTGGGAAATACTGTAATCTCTCTTGTGACTGGGAAACCAAGAAGTAAAAACTGCATTGATGATATAAAACAGGACAGTGTAATAGCTTTTACTGATGGCAGAAAACTCATTCTCACACCCAGGAGGTGTCTGGGACTTGACAGCATCTGTGTCAGGTCAGGTATCTCACATTTCTGTACATTTCCTTTTTCTTATTGTGGTGCTGCTCAGTGATTTGAAAACTTCCAGCTATCTATTTTCTTGAAGAAAACTAAAGTATCTATATAGTTAATATAACGGTTAATAAAATCATAAAGGTTATAGAGAGGTAAAAGAGCTTCCCACAGAAAGGATAGGGAGAGTCAGATGCTGCAGGAGTAATGTTCATAGCAAACTAATGGTAGTGGTTCTTTAACTTGTAGCTTTTAAGTAACCGCTCCAACCCCTTGCTTGTTGTGCGTATTTAGGATTTATGAAAAACAGATAATTTCCTAAAAGAAGGAATCTACAAAAATTCTTCCTATGCTGACAAACACAATGTTTCTGGCTGAAGATTTCACTGAGCTGTTGTAAATTAGAAAGTATTCATAGGAAATAGCAATGCCTGGTTATTTTGCTGCCAAACTCTTTCCTATGCATCTTCTACTGACTGTTGGTGGAGACTGAGTACTGGAATAGACAGAACTTTGGTTGGGTTTTGTATGGCTACTTTTTGACAGCTATATTGCATCTGCTAGACTCAGACTTATTGGACTGTTGGCTAGAGGGTTTGGCTAAGTCTCTACATCAGCATGTAATTTCACGTCTATGCTATACACTACTCAGGGTTTTAATTTGGACTAGGTTTAATCTCATCTTCTGGACTGAATATCCCCATCATGATGAGATCATGACATATTTGATTTAGTATTAGGAAACAGATAGGGGTTTGTGTACTCCTGAAGCAGAGCTTCTTCCAGTTTGATTTCCTGTAGAGGTGATCTAATTTGTGCTCCTATAATCCATCTGGAGTGCTGAGCCAATGCACAGTAAGTGGGGACAGCAAGGGATTTATTTCAAATTTACACTGATGCTCTGAATCAAAATATTAATATAACTTAGTTCATCTTTATCTTGGTTTCTTGCAGACAGATTTTTCTTTCCATTGGTATAGCAGCGATGTTGGTAATAACTACTATTTCTGAACAACTCTTTTCTGGTATGTGGGGTTGGTCTAATGACCCAGCCAAACAAGTCCAGTAATTAGCGCTATTAATGTGCATGTTTAATAGTCATGTCTGCAGAAATAAGGGAATTAGCTGTATTGGTTATTATTATAGCGCAGGTTTTTGTCAAATGTGCTGATGTTTATACTTTTGCTTGATGACACAGAAGAGATTTCATTATGACAAAACTCCAAACTGAAAAGTCAGGAACAAATTCAACATGATGGTATGACCATTTTCTGCTTGTATTTGTGTTACATCTCTCTCATATAGCAGAGACAGCAGTCTGATAGCAGTGATGCAGGTGCCGCAAAGCAGATTTACATTTAGATGGAACAGTGCTGCTGTACTGAGGCAGACAGTGTAAGACAGTGATAGAGCCAGGACCTGCATGGAGGCACTAGAGTGCAGGAAAAAAGTGTGAGGCTATGAACTCTGGGGAGGCAAGAACCATGGCAAATTTTCTTTGGCTTCTGTGTGGGTGGATGAGGTGGGATTTCCTTTTGGTGTGGCAGAGCAGATTGGTTTGGGAATTGGACTGATCAGTGATTGTAGCACTGGGAGGAAAAATGTGGATGTCACCACTTTGAGGGGAAGAGCTGGACAGTTGCTGGCCTTTGCCAGCAGCTCCTGGTCAGTTTTCACAGGCATTGACAGGGCAGGATGAAACTAGTCCATGGGATCCCATCGTGCCTCATGTACCGGCGTCATGCTTATGCAGCTGAAAGGACTGGAGGGACAAAAGTCTCATTTGTGACTTCTTTGGTTGTTCCTAGCTACCTTTGTCCTTTCAAAGTAAGGTTCTGATGAGATTTAATTATGGAAATAATTATGTGTAGACGTGGTGACTTTTTAAATCTTGGAGAGCAATGCCTGATATGATTAACTGGATATAATGGGAAGAGTCTGGTAATAATGTATTTGGCATACTTTCTACACAAAATCCCATAGCTGAAGCAGGTGTGTAATAATTTTTGTCTTAATAAAAAATAGTAAAATAAAGTTATGGCATTTGTTGGCCCTCCATCAATGAGAGAATGGACAAAAGCGGATTCAAGCCACAAGTAAGTATTTTCAATTTGAAAAAACAATATAATGTATGTGATTAAATGTCAGCCATTCAGAGAGAGATGAAAATTCCATATTCAGAAGGGTGGGGTTTTTTGTTTGTTTGGTTGGTTTTATTGTTTTGCTCTCTTTTTTGTTGGGTTTTTTATAATGAGCTTGTGTTTCATTATGAATTCTGAGAGGATCACAGCTGACTTTAGAGGTGTATTAAGGACTTAAGTGTGACACCCCCTTACTGTTTGAAATCTTTGGCAGTATATTGTCATCTATTGTATGTCATCTTAGGTTGTTTGGGTGCAAAAATGTGAATTCTGACTTTTGATGGTTGGGGTTTTTTTGGTGTTTTTTAGGTTTTTTGTTTTTTTTTTTTTTGTAATATAGAAGAGCTTTAGATTGAACAGATGACTAACCATGTGAGAAGATAAATCTCAAAAACCACTTCAGAACACTTCATACTTGACTGCCAGAAAGAATTAAAACCTTCAGCACTCAGTGAAGTCAGTGAGAGCTAAAGGTTTGAGAGCTGAAGGTTTCGTCTGAAGGTAAGCCTGGTAAATTTTAGGTTAGAGTTTCTCTGCAAAAGACATCCTACTCTAAGTCTCTGCTACAGCATTTTTTAGTGGTTAGTCAGAGATCTAGATCTGACCTTTAATTTAGCTCTGTATGTAGATTTTAATCCATGATTTACAGTGGGTTTATATTCAGTTTAAGGGGAATAAAATGTTCTCCAGTTGTAGGGCCTTCATCTGGATGATGCAGGTAAGAGCCTTCAGGTACAAAACGTATTTGTTTCTATGTAGCAAATCCTCCTAGCATTCATTCAACTGCACAGACAGAATCTGCAGCAACATTCAGGATATAGTCCTAGAATATGTTTGTGGGGTTTCTTTAAATGCAAAAATGACAAATATCACTGGCTTAGTCTAAATATTACCTTGTTCCAAAAAGCTTTTCCACATTAGACTATTACCCTCTAATGGTTATAACTGTAGTTTACATACAAATACTGTCATAATTTAGTGGTGAAAGAATAAGTCATGCGTACATAAGTTTGAGCTAATTCTAGCTTTTGGAAAATAACCATTTGCAATCTTATTACCTCATTTGATGCAAGAATGAGTCATCTTTTGCAGTAATGCTCCTTTGAATGAGGTAAGATAACACCTATTGCAGTGTATTGGACAAAGCCATGTGTAAATACTGGGGGTTTGCTGTGCGCTTCTGTACGGATAGTGACCATATGGTAGTCTCTTCCTCCTACAATATGCGATAATCAGCCAAACATTTCATGCATAATAACATGGTGTGTCTGTGTAATGAAGCAAAATGAAATACTTTTGTTCAAATGGGTAATTTTGACTTGTTATTAAAATTCACCTTGCTGTTAGTACAGTCACACATTTGGGGAAAATATTTGTGGATGTTTCAGCAGGGCAGAAGCTTCGTGACTTTTGGGGTGGGAATGAAATTCCTTTCCATCAACATTAAAATTATAAAGAAAGGAAAAAATAATGGAAACACAGCAGTCCTTGTTAAAGCTTTAAAGCTGCCACTGTCTTTTCATGAAAGAATGGATTTTAAATATTTAATGCTAGTAAATTTTGTGTTTCTTTGTTAAAAATGGTATATTTAATCTAAGTGTAAGGAAAACTTTGTGCTAGATACCAAAGATAACTTGAGAAATCATTGCTAGAACACGGCTCTTAAGGAAAGGGGAGGGAAATGCTTTTTTACTTATTCTACCTTTTCTTTTTTTCAAAATAGTGATAGGATTGGACACACTGCTGTTTTACTGAAGAGAAGTTAAGAGCTATGGGAACCTATTTTGCTGAACTAGAGATGTTGAAATGGCTCTGAAGTCTGTTAAAAGTTTTACATATTCAAGTTTCCAAGAGAATAGTGGACATCTCCTGTCCCATCCTGATAGAGCCCGTCAAAAGCCATGACAGCTGATGTAAAATGACAGTTCCTCCTAATTAATTGGGGAAAAAGTGCTGATTCACTTGCTTCCCTGGTTTGTAGAACATGGGACACATTGGGCTGGTTGAAGTAGAAGAAAGGGCTTTGAAGAGAGATGCAATAAAGGAGGCAGCAGTGGAGCTGCTGCAGATATTTCACTTCTAGTGATCTAGGAAAGAAGTAAGATTATATTGAGGGTGGGTGGAGGAATCATCATGGAATCACAGCATAGTTGGGTTGGAAGGAATCTTATAGATCATCCAGTTCCAACCCCCCCTGCCATGGGAAGGGACACCTTCCCCTAGACCAGGTTGCTCAAAGCCCCTAAGTATTTATGTTGGTATTCTGAATAAATCTTCCAAGTCCCTAAAAAGTAATCAGTTGAATTTCTTATTACTTAAATGCAACATGTATTAGGTTTATTCAGTCATGTCCTGTCACCTTCCACTAGACCAGGTTACTCAAAACTCTGTCCAGCCTGGCTTTAAACACTCCCAGGGATGTGGCATCCACAGCTTCTCTGGGCAACCTGAAAGAATGAAAAAAGAAAGAAATTGAGTATGTAAAAGATGCAAAGGGAGAGTAGAAAGAGACACAAATACAAAAAGAAGACATAACCCCCAGACTTCACGTCTGACTTATGAGAACCTTGTTGCTGGAAGCTGTGAAAATATGTGCAGGAATCTGTATCATGTGCTTCATACGTGACTTTCTATGCTTTTCTTGCAGTTTTCGATCCTTGCTGTTGCTGGGATAGGGCATGGGACTAAATGTCTTTGTGCAATGACCCAAGAAGGGTTTTCTTATGTTTTTGTTATATTTTGCAAGAGAAGATGGAAACCTGAAAACAGAAAGAAAAAGAGTCAGTGTTATGATGAGCCAAATGCATTCTTATAGTTCGATTTCACATTTGCTGCCTGGGGATATGATTTGGAATCTGGCCAAAGAAATAGGAATGCCAGAGTCTAATTCCAGTCTAGCCTCAGGCAAATTTTATCATTTTGCTACATGAGCGATAAATACGGAACGAAAAAAACCAGACCAGCCGCACCCAATATACTGAGGGGATGTTTATATCTGTGGTCATATGAAGTATATGTTTCATGCTTTATGAAAAATCATAATGTGATTCCATTATTCTCAGATGAACTCATGATAAAAAACGGATGTGCTGGTGAGAAGGCTTCTAGGAGTTTACTCTTAAGGTCTGCCTTACACCAGAGGTGTAAGGTTCTATTGCATCAAGTTCATCTACCCCATCATACTTTTATAAAATGGAGGTTATTCTTGTCCTTTGTTAAATATATTTCTGGAGTTCATTTCTCTTGGGTCAAATATCATTAAAGGTAAGAAATAAAAATAAATTTCTTTGGAAGGAGATGCATCTATTCTTCCATTGTCTTTTACATCCTGATGGACACCAACTTGGATATAAGCCAGCTATGTGCCTTTGCAGCTGTCCTGCGTTCAGCAGGAGCAGTCATTTTTTCTCCTTCTTAGTAGTTGGTACAGCTCTGTGTTTTTTTGACTTTCGGTCTAGGAACAGCACTGATAACACCAATGTTTTTAGTTACTGCTCAAATGTTTAGTTTGACCAAGGAGTTTCTGAGTCTCATGCTCTGCCAGGGAGGAGGGGAAGCCAAGAGGAAGCAGAGACAGGACACCTGACCCA
>JANHGB010009155.1:26370-36918 GCA_026283785.1 Coracopsis vasa
ACAACTTAAAAAAAAAAAAAAAAAAAAAAAGGCGACAAGAATAAAAAGAATATAAAGAACATCAATATCTATCTGTAGATACAGTCTGCTGATACAATCTTCAGTTTTTGCTCCCAGTTGTACTACTCTGGCTGTCAGTCTGCAAACATCTAAGCAGGTAACTTAGACCACTGTGTGCCAGTAGATTGTCCTCATGATTTACCACAACTTGTTATGTCTTCTGCAGACTTGTTATTAATTATTTAAATAAGAATGCAGAAGTATCTCACAATGGATTTCTTTCCTGGTATGTTTTTTAAACTTACTTACACTGTCACTGACTTCACACCACTGTTTTCATTTGCCTTTTAAATGGCTTATAATCTAAATAACCAATTTTATGGATTTTAAGGAATCATCACTTTTCATATTCTTGAAAGGACAGCTGGAAACTATTGCCCTCAACATTTTTTAGTATTGCCTAAAGATGATGTTTTCACTACACAAAAAATAATTTCAATTTTGGGAACAATGGCAATTCTTAAAGCTTCAGATACATTAATTGCAGTTTATGCTATATTCTATTCACATAAATTAACATTTGGGAGAAAATGGTGAGTTGTACATGGGGAAACATCATGTCTTTAGGCCAGAGATTACACTTCTTTTGTCCACCAGAATGAAGTCCAATATTTATTATCTTGTACAAAGTGATGTACATCTTGCATTAAGGAAATACCATATATTACTATAAAGTTTGCTCCAGCTCACACAGAATCTGCAACAAATAAAATTGAAGTTATCATGTGAAGTTATTGTATCCACATGTTTGAGGTTGCAACATGATGGCAAAGGCCATTTTTATGTTGATTTATTATTTGTGTCATCTCGTCACACCATTATCTGCTTTGTTCTGGTTCACTGCCTGTACCTGAAACACTCCAGTTTTATACAAGGGTAAGCAGAGGGGAATCAGCTTTAGCAGCTTACTGAGGATAGAAAGTGATACAGCACTTGGCACCAAGTAAAGAAACTGGAGGAAGAGCTGATCTGAAATACTGTAATAAATACAAAAAGAGCAAAAGTCTGTTGCAGTAGCAAACCTACACAAAGAAAATGAATCAGGATTAAACAATGTTTTCCCAGCAAAAATAAGCAAGAAGTGTAAACTGCTTAACATAATTCTATGACATAAAATGGAAACAAAGGCCAACTGACAGAGAACAAAAAAAGGGAAAGAGAAAACAAGGGTTTCTTTCTTTGCTGTAGTGTCTGTGGTTTATCAGATACTACACACCTTGCAGAGCAATTTAATTAGATTAAGAGCTCTGTATTATTATCTGACCACATAATCACATTGAAGTTTGACTTACTTCAACCTGAACTAGTAGGTAACAAAGGGTCAGGGAATTATGTAAACTGGAACATATATTTCTCCATGAAGCCTAAAGGACTCAGACAGGCTTAAACTATAAGAAATGCTTCTTAAGAATTACTTTAAAAAAGCAAAACTCCAAAACAGATATAACCAAACCTGTGATATTGACCTGTACTGTCTTAAAAAAATCAGTGGGTTATGTATGTCACCACAGAGCATGTTAGCTATTTTCAGCAGCTTTTCACGTGTGTTATGAACTGATCTGTCACTTATTTTAACTACATGTAGTGGCAGCTGTGGGGTACAGAATTTGAGATGTCAACACGCAACAGAAAATGGTCTCTTGTGGCTTTTGAGTATGTCATGCAATGGCTGCACTGGACTGTAATTCTTCCTGATAAACATCTCACTCCCCTTGGTGTATGCAAATATGGAAAGTGGATACAGCCATGGAGATATATGTTTCCCTGCAAAGTGGCAGTGAAGAGGAAGCAGGCAGGAGGAGAGCAATAGCAAAGTGCGATGTGGAGCAGAATCCCTTGTTCTCTTCATTAGACCTATCTTGGCTCCAGGCTATACTCTGTTCACATTCATCATTTAGTTTCTGTATTTCTTCTATGCTATTTTTGGAACTGAACCCACATTTTAGCCAAGGCGTTACTTTACATGAACATAATGCTATCAGCTCTTTTCATCTTTATTTATGTGGCCAACTGTGTTATTTGCTGCTGCTTTGTGCTGATCAGTTATGCTGGCCAAGCATGCCTTGGTCACTATTTTTACTTATTCCATGCAACTTAGAAGATCCTAAACCATCATAGTAGTGTGAGAACTTTTTGTTGTTCCATTGTTCAGTAACTGAAATTAGATACACAGTAGTGAAAAGTGGAACCTAAGTGCAGTTGAAATCTGTGATCTTTTTCCTGTATTATTAAACCACCAGACTCCCTTACTAAAATTGAAAGTTTTATTAGAGATTAAGTTCTCTTTCCTGTATTGTTTTGGTATTAGCTACAAGAGTTATATACAAAGAGCTTAGCCAGCCTGCTAAGATAGAACATTTGTTTCATTTTATTTTGAACTGCCTGCAATTCACCATTAAGATATATACATTTTTTAAGAATAGGATATTATCAAAGCACCTGGGAATTCTCTCTGTGCAGATCAGAGAGCCAAATCTTCATGCATGCTAGAGATACCAAGAAGCACTTCGATAGGAGTAGGGAAAGGACTGAAGTTAGAGATGACTCACACTAAAGGGCTCTCACCGTTTCTCTTCCCCTCACCCAGTGCCCCCCTCTTCTCTCCTCCCCTCTCTCCAATTTGGCAGACAAGAAGGTAGGCAAGCTGGGAGCTTTTAGTTCTGCCTGATAGTCTAGCAAAATACCTAGTGCAGATGCAGGGAGCCAGCATAAAAGCATGGTGTTTGATTAGATGAGATACCAGGAGCCAAGAAAAAGATTACAGTGCCTGCTGAGTTGAAACGGAAGTCAGGTTGAAAGGAGGTGTTCCTCACTCAGACAGACAGCACAGGCACTGGGGAAAGAGTATGAAGTGAAAGACTACAAAAATATAGGGAATGCTGATGTTTGAGAAGAAAAACTGGAGCAACTGACAAATAAAAAAATAAAACCCACCAAGAAACCCTAAACCAAAACCATCAATCACACACTCTTTTCGCAGGGACTATCAGTATCACTGAAAGACACTTAAGCATGCATGGAAATAGCAAGCTCCATTGAATGTCAGTAAGGAATTACAGGTACATCCACAAGGCTGTACACAAGCTTTAGAATATATGCACCTATGCTTAAATCCCTTCCTGAATAGGTTTATTGCATTACCAAGTCTAGCTTTCCATTCAGGTGCAGTCGAATAGTCTAGAAGAGAATAGAATAGTTTAATTGGAAAAGACCTACAACAATCATCTAGTCTGACTGGAATCCACTTCAGTTTCTTCATGAGCTATAAATTATATCAAAGATATTAGTAGGTCTAGAAGTTCATACAGCTCACCGTAGTATCTTCCTTCCCATTTGAACCACTCAAATAGGTGGGGATACTAAAAACAGAATGTTGAGCAAGAAAGGTGGGACTGAAAATGTCACTGGGGTCAGCAGAGAGAGCTAGTCCTTTAAAGAAAAAAGAGTTGTACACAGTTGTACAGGAAGTTCTTAATCAAAAGAGAACTAACCAGACTACACCCACTGAACTGATTTGTCTTCATTCCTTAATGTTATTACTTGCACTGACTGCTCTATTTAATTACTCTTAGCACTTGTGGGAGCTAGCAGTGGGTGATGGGCAGGGAGGCACAGGAGTGCCCTTAATGTAGAAAGTGACTGATCATTTCAGGATCCTCCATGACCTCCTCTCTCCCTCTTAAGTGGGAGGGTGAAAGCAAGAAATAAAAGTACAAGTCAGTTTTTTCCCTTTTTACTATTAAGCATTCCACACTTCTAAACATCCTTTAACTCCCACTAGCTATTAAAAAAATATCATGATCTTAAATACCAGGCTTTAAGAATTTTTAATTTATTTTTCATTAAAAATAAATATTTGGAAAATAATTTTAAATTGTTTGCAATCATGCAGATGAATGTTGATCACATCACTGTTCAAATTCCTAGTCCCTGTGTAATTACTTGCATAAAACACCTCTTGTGAATAGCAAGTAAATCATTAGTGATTAGACTTTTTGGGATTGTTTTGAAGAGACCCAGCTGCTGTCTTTATGTCAAAGAACATCCATAAAGCACCAGTGATTAAACAACATGGTATTTTTGCATTTCAGACATCACATGCTTGTATATTAATCATGCTTAGTGCTTTTCGGATGTGAATCTCAAAGCATCTCACTGAAATACAGTTATAACCCTTGCTTATAGACTGAGAAGCTGAGGCACAGGCCAAGTGACTTGCCTCATTCCATGGGACAGATCTGTGGTTTCAGCCCTGGTTCCATCAGAGGAGAACTTCATTTGATTTCATGCTTTTTATCCATCTTTCATTTTCCAATTGAGATGCTGAGACAAAGAAAAATTCTGGATTATTTGATGATAACGAAGCAAAATAAAAAAACCCACAAACAACCAAAACAAAAAATCCTAAGAACAGGGCAAACAAATTACCAAGATCAGAAAATCTGAATTTAAATTATTAAAAAAAAATAAAATAAAACCCAACCATGTGTAATCTTATTTTTTTTAAAAAAAGGAAATATAACATAGTGTTTTTCAGAATAAACAGCCCACTATAGGCACTAAATCAGCCACTGAAAAATAGCTCTCCTGTCCAAAAATTGACATCCTGAATCATAGCTCTTCCCTCATTACTGAGATATATATATGTAAAGAGAGAAGGAAGAATGAGAATTGCTCTCTTTAATTGTGATAGCAGCAAGGACTGTTTAGTATATCTGCAAGACATGCTTTTTGCATAAGATATGGTGGGTTTGCAAGTGACTCTCAGAAGTAATTTTTCACTGTTTATATATAAATATATACATATGAAACATTCATTGAAGCATATATATATTTCACAAGCCCAGTGGAAAACCAGCTGTAAATCATTACCAAAATGAGAAATTAAAATCTCCTTTTGTGTCAGCTGCGTAGAGGGCAGGGAGTTATTTATAAGATACCCTAAATATATAGTTGAGTTTCCTCCTGAACTTAAAAAAGGTACACCAGCTACTCATAAAGCTGAGTCAGTGACTGTAAAAAGATGAGTTTGCGGAGCAGTACTGAGCTGGACCAGAGCGATCACTGTGACATTTAGTGGTTACAATACCACTGGAACTGTAACCAACTCCTCCAGAGGAAGTGGTAATGTGCTTACTCAAATTTTCTGCCCTCCTTCAGGTTCCTGAATTCACAATCTGAAAGTTTTCAGCAGGCTTAAATCTGGAGACAATAATGCTCCTCCACTTCCTTACGCAGGAAGATTTAAATTACAAGGATGGATTGTTTTAATTGCTACTCTTTGGGTTCTCTGCTTGAGCTATTGGTAAACATCTATGGCAAAACATATAGATGTTGAGGTAATAGCTGTGTCAGATCATCGTGTTTGCAGCTACTGCATTATAAACTTTGCACGCAGTGTATTTGGTAAAGACAATTAGAAGTGAAATATTCATAAAGAATTAGTAGGCAGTAGTTTATGTCATGATATTAGCAAACTGTCCACTAAATTAACCAGCATGTGCTGTTAGTAAGAAAGCCTTGAACGTAGGGAGCAAGCTCTGAATTGCTGCAAAAGAAAGTCAGAGACCCCATACTGCTAAAATCCTGTATAAACATTCTTTATTTCCACCTCCTGTTAGTAAAATCTTAATGTGAGTGCTTCTTTAAAGAAACAAAGGGAGAAAAGTTCAAGCTCAAATTCTGGATCCAAATATGTTAGGATTATAATTCTGGAGGCTCCCAAAATTAGAATTTGTGTCAATGCTGCTGCTACCAAGAAATATTTAGATTATAGTAGAATTGAGGGCACCATGTCTCATTGTGGTGATGACAAATCATATCCTCCAGTGTGCAATAGGGAATAAAGTGTCCTGCAATCATCTCTGAGTCTTGCAGTGCCTATTGCTAATGACAGCCCTTTTCCAAGTTACTGGCAATCACATGCAGCAAAGAAGGAGTCAGGGCATTATTTCTATCCCTGTCCTCAGCAACAACTAACCTCACTGCCTGATGGTACTCCTCTGATTTCAAAATACTTGCTGCTACCACATTGGATGCTATACAGATTGTTTTCCCTTTTTAATATTAAGCTGCCACAACCTCCACAGGCAAGCCTGTGTAAAATGAAAGGACAGGGGAGGAAAGAGAAGAAGGCAAGAGCTCCCATTGCCTAAGAAGAGGTCAGAATCAGTAAAAGTCTTCTCATTTCTCTAAGTAGAGGATGCAGCTATTTCTTTTTTCTTCCTCTTTCCTAGAGCTTGTACCTCACCATCTCAACCCCTCAGCAGGGCTCCCTACACCGTCTTGCCTTTGAGGGTAACAGGTCTGCCCTATTGCTGAGTGTATGATCCCAAGTGGTAACTTGTAATAGTAAACAGCATCAAACTCTTAGAGCTGGAAAGAAGGGCAGGCTTCACTGTCTCTATTTTATAGATAGAAAAACTTATGTTAAAAAAAGGTCATCTTGACTTGCTAAAGGTCAGCCAGCAAACAGGAACAGAGTTTCTTTGGTTCTTAATGACCACAGCTGAGGTGTCTGAGGATCCTATTTCACTTTCAAACAGATTGTCTTTACAGCAAGAGGGCAACACATGCAGCATATAGCTAAAGAGTGAACAGCTACTTGTTCAACATCATAATTTTCCTTCAGTTAAATTTCTAACAATGCCGAACTGCTCAAGGGGATGTTGATCAAGGGCTGACTAAATTGCAGTGATATTCCACCTACCTTAACATGCAAACTGCCAGTCCTTAACACGTGAACTGCTATGTGAAGGCAAAAGGATTGCAGTATGCATGAGCACAAGTCCCAGTTGACAACTGAGTGCAAACACAGCAGATGGTGACAAGGCAGTAGCAGAAGAGAGATAAACCTGTCCAATTTAAAGCTAAGCCTAAAGGCAATTCTGCCTTTATTAGCAATGATGCTGAGTTCCTCAAGTTCTAATATATAGCTATAAAGAGAGGGTGAAAAAGAAAATACTGGCTCTTTGGTATACTGCATGGTCCTTTATGCTGTTCAGAGCTTGCTCTAGCTTCTGTCAGGTAAAACAGCTGTTTCCTCTGAACCAGACAGAGCCATGCCAGTGCTGCAATGTGCTGGGATCACAGGCTTGTGGGGAGGAAGGGTTTTGCTGTGCTACCTCCTTCTCAACCACTCCTCAGGCCAGAAGTTAGATTGACCCAGTGTTTTACAAGGGAGGTGAGCATACTCAGAATAGGTGTAAAACAAGGCTGCTATCCCCATTGTCCAGAACAGGGGGCAACCAGATACTTGGTTAGTGGCTTACTGCAGTTAAGAAATGCCAGATGGAAAATCAGAGTGCTCCAAATAAACTTGTGTTGATAAAACAAACCAAGATAAAGGAAATAAGGAAATGTGTATAAATTCAGCTATCTTCTTCCATTCTCTGTCTAGCCATTTAATCACAAATCCAAATATTTTATTTGTATGGCTTCTTTAGAAGGTGAGGCAGTGACAGACAAATTGTCTTTAGCTTCATTACCAAATATTCTGGAAAAGGCAGGAAGCAAAGTCCTAATCTAATTGTGTTATAGCCTGATGCCAATAATTATGTATCCAATATGACAGCTAAATTACTGGGATTTATCTGTCTTATCTAAAAAGATTAGATTAGCTTGTGTTTTCAGCTAAGCAACATTGCTTTTAATTTTTATAGTCTTGTTTGATCTCCTTGGTAATTTTGCAACGATTAAGATATGTCAGTTGGCTAAACTAGTTCTGGGTACAGCAGGTTACGTTTCAAAGGTGCAGATTTCCTTCTCATTCTGGTCTTGTTACCTGCTCAGGAGTAAAGGAGCTTGCTTATGGGAACTCCTGGGTAAAAAGCCAATACGGCCAACCCCAACATCGCTTCCCCAGACAGTACATGTGCAGGATTTAGTAGCTTTTTCTATTCTCCTCTTCTTTACAAGGCCTGACAGTGAGCTTGAGTTTGAACAGTACATGACCCCAGTTGCACCCTTACTGCCTGCAAGGAATGAGTTTGATCTCAGACCAAAAATTTTCCTAATCTATGCCTGAAGGATCAGTTACCCCACCCCAGGACTGAGCCAGAGTGTAAGACAAAACATGGATTGTGGAAACACAAAGGAGCTAACAACAGCATAGGCATTCCCACTGAGACTGTAATATGCTTCCTTCAAGCTATTAACATAAGACTCAGATCATGAGTCAGCCTACTTTCCCCCCCGATCTCCTGCACCTAAAGCAATAAGTCTAGCTTAAAAGGTGTAAATACATACATATATACACACACATATATACAGTTTTTCAACACACAGTATTTTATCTATTACCTCTTAGAATTTCCAAGCTTTTCCATGTGTTTTCTTAACTGAAACAGGGCCATTCATATTTGGAAAAAAAAATATAGGCATCTTTGCTGCCTGAATCCGGGAAGTGAAGAAAGTTACTAGTTTGAGGAAAATGCACGTACCACAATAAAAACAATGCTACAGATGGGTTTATGTGCTTTGCTGGACTGGTGCTCAGTTGTGTTTTTTGTTGCAAGCAACAAAAGCCATGCCTTCGAAAAATAGGGAAAACACAAGGGCCAACCCTATGGAATAAAGATATTAAATAATTTTTTGCACTGCAGACTGGGGTTAACAAATTCCAAGGAAGAAATCCTGGCCATGGAGAAGTCAGTGAAGAGTTTATCATCATCTGTCCAGCCAGGACTTCACTTTTGCTGTTGTGTGTAGTCAAGTTTAAAAAGTAAACTTTTGCATTATTAGTTCATTCGTGTAAAGTAAGAATTAAAGTTTTCCAGTAAAGGGAAGTAAAAGTATTAGTACCATTTTTAATAATTTTAGAAAAACAATGAAAAGCATATTAAAACATAGTTAGAACTAAAAGCTCATAAATGTTTAACATCCTGAATCTCCCTCACTAGCAGATGGAAAAGAACTGCACTGTACTTTTTCCTTATCTTTTCAGTTATATCTTAGCTCATTTTCATAGCTCAAATCCGTTTGTAGCACATTTTTTTTCCTTTAGTGACCCAACTACTTTAGAGTTTTTAGTAGTCATTATTTTCTAAAAACACTGCAACAATTTTAATCCTCCTTTTAAATATCCTTTTAAGGCATATAAGACTCACCATAAAAGAGTAGAAATGTCCTACAGAAAGAAAGCAAGTCACTTTTATATAAAAGCAACCCTGACTAGATTAAATCTCTGGCACAAGAAGCTGAGTATATAACTATTCAAGTCAACATCTATTTAGGATACATAGTATATATATTTGCTACAGTCCTGTTCTCTGGGATGTATTTTAAATCCTCTTTCCTCCCTGCACCCCTCCTACATGCTCTTTTAAACCAGTGACAGAGTCATTACCTCAATGGTAGGATTCTTGTATAAAACTCAATAAAAAAGTTTCTAAATGTAATTTTAAAAACATTCTTATGCTTACAGTTCAAAGTGAACTTATTAGTAACACACATGTATGAAATATTTGAAAATATTTACCTTGATAGCCATCAGGAACTTCTCTTTGACTTTTTATTTAATGTACAATGAAGAGCCTTCATACTCTATGCAATTCTTTAGAACTGGACTTCTGTATGTTATATAGTCCTGAAGTTTCAAAGATGAAATTCTTGGAGGAAAAATTTATTTCACTTCCACATATCAAAATCTAGACACCTATGTTGACTGAAATTCCAAACTTGTAAAAATTCACATTTGACGTGCTGCCTCAGTACTCCCAGTAATGAAGCTAAGGATGAGATTGTGTATGTGCATTCACAGCAGCAAGGTCTGTAAGACCAAAAGTGAAAGAAGTTCCTTTGACTTAACTGGAGAAGGTAAGCTTTTGCACTGTTTTGGGGAGAAAAAAAAGATCTGCAGCATCTTTTGTCAGTGCTTAAGCCTGCCAGAATCCACACACTGGGAACTGGGGCAATCTTTATAGGGCAGCATTGTTGATCGTTGCTAAGATTTTGCTGAACTAACTGATGCCTTCACTCACTACATTTAATTCAGTTTAAAGTTACAGATGAGCCCCAAGTTTCTGCCTTTACATTGTCATGACCTTCCAAGCACACTGGTTTCTCAGCGCTCAAAGTACACACAGATGGAAGTGCTGTCACAGGAAATGCCAGAACGGCTCAGCACTTTTTCTCCTTGAAGTTACCGAATGAAAGATACAAACAAACACCTTCCAAAGAGCCAAACACACATATAGTGAGCTCAAGCCATATTGCCTGCATTCCCAGAGTTTGCATATCATGTGCTCTGAATCACAAGGCAGCCCTTTTAACCCTTTTTTCCTGTTGCCAGCTGGAGAAAACAAAGTGTTTCTTGCAGATAAACCATTTTGCTTTACTTAGAATTATAGAACCATAGAATCGTAGAATGATTTGGCTTGGAAGGGGCCTTAAAGATCATCTAGTTCCAGCACCCCTGCCATGGGCAGGGACACCTTCCACTAGACCAGGTTGCTCAAAACCCCATCCAACCTGGCCTTGAACACTGCC
>JANHGB010009160.1:0-10539 GCA_026283785.1 Coracopsis vasa
GCAAAGAGAGCATCCAGACCTCAGGATTCAGCAAGACACCAGGCAAAGAGAGCATCCAGACCTCAGGATTCAGCAAGACACCAGGCAAAGAGAGCATCCAGACCTCAGGATTCAGCAAGACACCAGGCAAAGAGAGCATCCAGACCTCAGGATTCAGCAAGGCACCAGGCAGAGCAGTATTTCTGAGCTCTCCTGGTCTGGGTTTATTTCTGGAGGTTTAGGGTTTGATAAAGCACACGCACACACAAAACCTAACCACAGCATCCACCTTGTAATTCCTCTATCTCTTAAAGATGAGCATTCTGAAAAAGGCCAGTTATCCCACCATAATGTCTATGCCACCCTGTCTTCTTGCACCACTCCTTTTCTCTCCTTCCATGTGATCTTGAAAAGCAAGAGGCAGCTAACTGCAAACAAAAGGGAGAAATTCAGAGGCCTCATCTGGGTTTGATTGCTCTAAGACATGATGATGAATTAGACCACTGGGATGATCCATTGTGTAACCCATCCCTGTTGGCATGGGCCAAGCCTGAACCCCGCCATGCCCATGCTTACAGCTTGGCTCTCCCTGCGGTGGGTGAGTCACTGTTCATTCATGAAAGTCAAAAATGGCACTTGGGAAACGTGCCAGATCTTTTAGGAATATTGGCTCCTCGATTACTGACAAGTTTTACAGCAGATCTGGGGACAGGACAGACATACGACATGCACTGCAGCGAGCAGTCAGAGCTGTGATGGATGGCACAGTGCTGCATCTTCTCTGTCACTGGTGTGTGCATCCTGCTCTACAGTGGAGCCTACGCCTCGGAGGTTGGTTTCTTTCCAACAGCACAGTGATGAAATATCTATTGTGCTCAGAAACCTCTTTAAAAAAGAAAACAACTCTATCCGGCCCCTTGCCCTTTGGCAGATGACTTGAGCTCTTCTCCACCTGGTTAGCCGGGAGATTCATTTTGTGAGCAGGGTGTCAGTTCTCATTTACCTAAAAGCTCCTGATAGTCCTAGTGCTTGCAGATACTGCTGCTGTCATGGCAACAAGGTTATTTATGCATAATAGATACCTACTTTTCTATTTTTTTCAATGTTGGTAAGTGGAGATAGGGTCAGAAGGGCCATAAAATGGAGAGGGAAATTCCCAGCCCCGTGCACATGTTAATAAGCCCTCCAGGCATCCTTCCTCTTCTCTGGCTGACCTGGTTCAAGTCCCTGTAACTGCCCTCAGTCCAGCCCTTCATCTGGCAGGAGCAAGTGACAGCCGAAGGGCATGTGGAGATGCAGTCAGAAGATACTGACATCCCTTTCAACACAGGCTGGGATGCGCTGATTCCACTCAGAGCAGACCCTGTCATGGATCAAAGTGCCATTTGCCAAGCTGCCTTCATCCACCTGACCCTTTATTTAACTTGATTTGTAATGTATGCTTTATCAATACCACTTTCAGTTATTTAATAACCAGGCCACCAAAGAAACAGGCTGATGAACAGGGTTCTAGGGCTGCAATTTCAATTTGGTTAAGTTCTCCTTTAAATTCTTTGTGTTTCATCTGTCCATTTTCCATGGCAACCAGCAAGCACCAGAGGTCAGATTGGGAAAGAGAGGGAATAATTTCATTTAAATTAGATGAAGCTCTGTTAGTCACTGGAACACTTCACATGTGAAGGGTTTTCTATGAAAGGGGCCCCTTGCTCAAGAAGAGACATAGCGTGTGTCCTGGCAAACCTCCCTCTGCAGAACTTGCTTGTTTTCCTGTGCTGAGGAGCTGCTTCTTAGGACCTAAATCAATTCTATTTACGTATAATATTGAGTCCAAAATGTGGAAAAACCCTCCACAGAAAGAGGGGAGTAGGTGGCTGCACATAAATCAGTGTCAGATAATGATCCAATTTCCCAACAAATAAAAAGCTTCTCTCCACAGCTCATGCATGCTGCCTCACTTGGCCTTGCAGCTGCCTGCCTCCAGTACACCCTTTGCTTTGCTGGGGTTCAAACACCCCAGGTAGTGTAGCGCTGGGCAGTCATGACAGTAGTTCTCCCTGAGCCCAGCACACACACGTTTGCTGGGAACTCTGATGCTGAGCATGTCTAGGGAGCATCCCTGAGACCCCTCTGGGTGGTGGGTGCCGTTGCTGGCACAGCTCTGGATGCTGTTTGCAGCCCATCCACAGCACCAGGTTCATGGCACACGACTGAGCACTCTGACCCTTTGCTGCCATCGCTCCCAGGGGCTGTACCCTGACCAGGGCTGGGAGTCAAACAACTCCACAGGCTCATTCATTGCCATTAAAACCAGCACTCAGAGTATCACAGGATCACAGAATGATTTGGGTTGGAGGGGACCTTAAAGCTCATCCAGTTCCAACCCCCTGCCATGGGGAGGGACACCTTCCACTAAAGTAGGTTGCTCCAAGCCCTATCCAACTTGTCTCAGTTCGGAGGAGATCACCTTCTGTTATGTTGAGGTGTCAGAGCAGGGAAGCACAGGGAATTTCCCTGTTCTAGGCATCCTGGCAACAGCAGGCAAAGGCAGGAGGTAAGGGAGGAGCAGCACTTGGCAATCAAGTCTATCCTTCCCCATCAGCATCGGATGCTGTTCCTGCAGCACAGATCCCCTCCTGAGCCCCACCAAGCAGAAGTTAAAATAGCAGGGTACGCCTGCAGTCGCTAGGCAGGCGGGAGCGAGGAGCACTGGCCTGGGGAAAAGGAGGGCACGTGAAGGAATAACAATACTTTCCTCTTATGTAACTCTTGCCTAAAATACTTCAAAGTGGGCTCATAGATAAATAATTGAAGATAATACAGCATTAGCTGTCATTTTGCATGTCAGAAAGTAAAATTCTCCATTGCTTCTGTGTTGGCTAGGTATTGAAATCACACTGGGTTTGATGATATGAAGCCATGTGGCTGCAGAAGCTGACCAAGAGAGCGCGAAGTGTGCTCACGTACATTGCGGCTACTCAATGTTTAGGGCAAAAATAATCTACTGAGAAAAGTTTGCAAGTGATTCTGAATAATGAATAATTGAGAATTTTCTAATTTGCCCAGAGGCAGTTTCTGAGGGTGGGGAGGGGGGAGCTACATTTGTCAGATAAATTATTTGTGAATTAATCACTCTGATGCTCTCTGAAGTCAATGGGGTACTTGCATAAATAAGACTATTCATGGAGAAGACCAAGTCTTTAATGGTACTCTGAGAATGGTAAATTCATTAGCTGGAAGCGTTGATTATGAATCAAAGGGATAGGGAGGGGAGAAAATCAAGTCACAATTAGTCACTTAAATTGTATCAAGTAGCAAGCAACTGATTTTAAACAAGTCCAAACAAAGGGGAAATGATTCGTTCTGATTAAGTCAATCTTTCTTGCCCTTTTAAAGATTTATGAATTAATGTCAATAAATCATGGTTCTTGGAGCTCAACCTATAAAAACTCTGTGGAAACACAATATAATACAACATCATACAAGTAGGTTAGACACAGTGGAACAGAAATTAAATGCATATTTATTAAGGAAGTATATAATGAGTCTCATGTCACCCAAATATTGACCAGTTGTCTCTAGCCTAAACTCCCACTTCTATTGCTACCAACTCTCTCTCTGGCTGCTCTTCTAATTTATCACTAATAAGCTTAATTACACTGCTGAAGGTCATATTGTAAAACTAAGTGATATGGATTCAGTATGATGCTGGTGAATTATGTAGCATACACATAAAGACCTATTTGGAGTTTCGCCTCTGCCCCAGTGAAGCGGAGCAGGGCTAATAGAGGCATCCTAATAGCACTTCACAGTAAGACCAACTTTCCCCAGCATTTTGCATTAAGGAGGAAGTGTTCTCATGTGTGTCTGGGTACTGGGGGGGGCTAAGCTCAATTCAGCGAAGCACTCGGGCAGATCATAGAATCACAGAATTATTTAGATTGGAACAGACCAAAGATCATCAAGACCAACCATTAACCCAGCACTGCCAAGTCCACCACTGAACCATATCCCTAAGTGGCACATCTACACGTCTTTTAAATACCTCCAGCGATGGGGATCCTACCACTTCCCTGGGCAGCCTGTCCAATGCTTGACAGCCCTTTTGATTGGAAACCATACATTAAAAGTGGGGAAGGTTCACGAGCAGTCAGCAGTATCATGGTGCAGCCCTTCAGCAGAGACCTGGCTGCTGGGTCAGTTGAGCTTGCAGTTGTGTCTGTTAGGAACTGTGCTGAGATTTGTCAGCTCATTTTATCTCCACCCATCAGACACCACTGGAGAGAGCCTGCAGGCTGCATTGTCACCTGCCTTGTGGATGCAGAAGGCTTTGCTTCGCCAAACTTCTCCAGTCTCCCAGTCCTGCCCTGCTCTATTTTCGGTGTCAATAAATCTCCTGCAGACATCCCCTTTGTCACAGCCTGTTCCCCAGCCCCAACTCCGGAGGCTTTGCTCTGTTCCAAATGTAATTGCTCTTCATCCTTTTTTTTTTCCCCTTTTTTTCCTGCTGTCTGGAACCATAGCTCATCATCCTACACCTCTCATTATCTTAATTAAACCAGGGCAAATCAAGGGCCTGTTTTATAACCTGACATTACCCTGTACAAGTTTTTAGCTCAAAAGATGTGAATTAGCACTGAGATATCTCTTCAGAGGAAATTGGCGTCTCAGTTCCCTCTGCTTTTAGTACCATGGTTGTCTGAGGAAAGCAGAGTGAGAATCTGAGCTGAGCGCTCTGGTGTGCCCCATCGTATCAGGTAAAACCAGTCTTTTCCATAGCAGCCCAGCTCCTTCCCACTGTCTCTGATGCTCACGTATGGCTCCTTTGGATAAATGTATTGCCTTTACAAGAGCAATGTTTGCGGGCGATGCATTGGGCACAGCTCGTGCCCCACTCCAAGCCATGGGCATCAGGAGGTACAAGCTGCTGAACCACAGCATAGGGAGGCTTCTCAGTCCTGCTGCACATCCCAGGCAATGTCCCTTGAACTGATTAATGCTCCACATGGCTCCCCTTTGAGCAAAATACTGCTTTATGTCATGTGGCATCTGAGGGCTATTAGAAGCAACAGGACCGGCATATTCCTGATCCACACAGTCACATCTTATCAGTACAGATTTGATTTTGACTTGATAATGTTATTATCTGGGTAAAGTTAGTTTAACTTTTCAGTACTGGAGCTACATGTTTTCTCACTAGCCTTTCCGGAGACTAGGTTCTGGGAGAAAAGGAAGGAAAAAAGAGAAGAAAGAGAAGAAAATAACTTAAACCAACCTTATTTAATTCTGTTTAGGGGACATGGCCTTCCTGTTCTTTTATACCACAAGGAGTAAGAGGATTTGGATCCCTTTACTCAGGTGTCTCATCTTGTCATGCTTGGGTAATGCTTCCAATGTCAGAATGGAGAAAATGAAATTAAGATGGTTTAGAAGTGCATCCAGCCAGGAGAAGATGCTGGGAGCATCCCCACTGCCCCCAGGGATGGGCACCTGCATTGACACACACAAACTGGTGTAAATATGGGCCAGTCATTACATCCCAGTTCTGCATGTGTAAATGTTGATGGTAAAAATGCTATTCTGGCCTTTCAGAAGAATTATCTGCTGTTTAATTAAGCAATGTTTGTACAATATCTAGACAGGCTCTGTTGTAAACATATGGTGTGCATCTCGGAGTGCATCGGTGGGGAAGCTGCTGGTTACTTGTATGGCAGTAGCTGATCTTACATTGTGCTTTGCTCCTGTACATTTCAAGATGACCTATGGAAGAAGGGAGTAGTGCCATTAACACATCTGGATCTTTGGATCACCCAGCCCCACAGAGCCCTGTGGGTCACCCTCAGAGGGCAGCTTGTGCCTCCTTCCATCTCACCCCCAGGTCATTTCTCTACGTAATGAACAGTGACATTTTGTGGTATCGGGATGGCCAATGGGACTACCTGGGCCTTGAGATAGCAGAGACTCCAGAATAGATTACTCAGAGAGTTTACACTTTTGGTCTCCTTATGTTGGTGGTATTTATGCTGCAGTTCCTGGGTTTATTTTGGAGCTACCTGGCTGACCTGCCAGCACAGCTCCAGTTCTGGGTGATGGGCTCTGTAGACCAAAAGCAGGAACTCCTGCCCAGGAGAAGCATTGGGAATCGTGCCCGAGGGCTTGGAGAAACATTAACATGGTATTAGATGTGAGTCACCAAACACCTTTCCTTAATGAGCTTCAGAAGTGGAGCACCATCTGTCCTCACCTTCAGCACCTCAGTGATACGAACATCCTGCAGCCGCGTATTCAGGTGCACCAGGGAAGCTGCCTTGTGTAACAGGCTTAAACCTGTGGGGAATGCACTGTCCTTGGGGTCTGCTGCTTTGGTGAGAGCAACAGCAAGAGCAGGAGCATCAGTATCTGCTGGGAGAAATCTGGTGGCTCGGTGGCAGCAAGGAAAGTGCTTACAGAAAGGCTGTGGTTAAGATGCCTGTACCTGTGTTGCAGCAAAGGCAGTGGGAGCAGGAGGGGACCAAGTGCTGAATAAGGTTTTCCTTGCAATGAAATTACACCTTTAAAATCTCATATAAGGGAGATGTCAGTTCTAGGAGAAAACAACTGACTGCTCTGATTTTACAGGGAAACCACAAATTCAGGTGCTATTGGACATTATTCTTTACAAAACACTGCCAGAAATATTTCCATTTTTATTCCAAAGTGAAAATGCACTTTAAAAACATACCTCCCCCCACCACTGTCTGGCCACTGCAAGACATCCAGCAGTATTAGCAGAGCTGATGGCTGCTAAATGGCCTTCTATCCAACAGTAATGAGCCGCATTTAATAATGAATTAAACATCATTAACCGGGGAAGTTTTTGGTGAATGCTTCTTTAATATCATTGTGCAGCAATTATCACTGCAGTGAATTGCTCAGCTCTGTCCAGCTGCATGATTTGTCATTATTTGGAGGAAACAGTAAAATCACTCTGGTCCAGGAGGGCTAATAACAGTAAGTGACACTGAGTAAAGTTTAACAAGTGTTTCTGTTCATCATGCAGACCACAATAACTAAGATGCTTAATCCTGCTCCACCTTGCTCCTGAGCCTGGATGACCCAGCTAGCCTGGCTATGTTTCTGCAGTCAATGAAAGCTTCTCTCAGTAGGATCTAATTCATGGACACATGAAGTTTCTTTATTAAAAATTGATACACACAATTAAACAATGATAAAAGATGATAATGGGAATAATGAAGCTATTTGGTATTAGCAGTCTTTATTGTACAGTGTTAATCCACAGTGATGAGACCTTCCAGACTTATTTATCATGTGCAATTATAGGGTCAAATTCATAAAAGCATGCTTGGTGCTTTTCCAGTTTTTTCCCCTTAAAATAATGGACTCTACAAAAAAAATAATTCAAAATAACTATTTACTGGTATTTGTTTGGCATTTCCTCACTGCCCTGGCTGAGCAATATGTTCTTTAGCAAATCGTGTCATTGCCAAATACTCCTCTTCAGGAGAAGAGGGGCATTGTGCAGCTTACAGCCATGGGGAATAGTTCAGTCTGCACCAATGAGAAGTGAGGTTCAGGGGTGGCAGCTGAACATTTTATTTGGACCGATGAAAGGAGTTGGGCTGTTGTGATACTGTCTAACTGAAACGGTTCCACTTTCATTTATGAGATAGTGCTAAGGTAACCTTTCTGGTTCAGAAGTATTAAAAGTCTTCATTTTGGGGCTCCTCTGTTCCCAGGCTCAGCCAAGTGCTCAGCTTAGTACAAACAGTTGCAGGACTGGTTGTACTGTTGCTCCAGAGTGTTCCCAGTTGGAATGCAATTAAAACCCAGGAGGAATTTCTCCATCTCTCCCCCATGCGCCTATTGGCGCATTCAGCAGCAGCACGGTCTCTGCAACACAGGGTACCAGCCTGGGCAGAGGGTCATAGGCGCATTATTCGCCGCCTCGGCTCCAGCAGCCCAAAGATGCTTCTGCCAAGGCTGCAACTGCTGAGCCACTTGGGGCTCAATGAAAACACCCATTTACTCCCCACTGGTATCGGGCATGGGCACAGGCTGATCAGCTCCTTCTTCTTCCTGTTCGATGATCAAAATATTTACGGCTCAGTGAGTGGGGCTGGCAGCAGCCCCGAAACTTTGCTCTTGATAGTAAATGTCACATTTAATATTAATGGTGTGGGCTACTCAAGTCACACTTGTATGAGTTATTAACCATTGGAAATGACATCTATAATAGGAAATGCCTAAAATGTGAGCTGCCTTATAAGCACACACAGCTTCTTTTTTATAAAAATGTAGAAATCTAAGCAATTCACTAAAAATATATGGATGCTGTTCATTGTTATATAGCCAGGAGAGCCCATCTGTTGTCCAGGTTGGTATATTATTCACTATAGCAGTGATAAAACCTTGCCCTGTGGGGGAACAGAGCAGTTATTTAATCATCCTCAACATATAGAGCACAGAACAGCACTGCACCGTGTCACCAGAGATGGTCCCTTTCTGCTGTCTGACCCCCCAGCTCTGCTCTATTGCATCCAGTTCCCACCTCTCTGTTAGGTAAGACAGAGTATTGCATGAGGGCTTTTGGATTTTCTGTTTTATTGTGCACTGAAATTAAACTAAGTGACTTTTCAGGGATTCCGGCCAGCACTGATATACTATGAATGAATCGGGCTCTGCATTTTCACACCACTAAAAAATAGTAGAGTAAATTGTACAGTGAATTTGTCATTAGTGCTCTGCTGGGAATTACCATGAAACAGACTGTACATTACCAGTATTATGGGAGACAAGAAGTGAGTATAAAGTTACAGAATGTCAACGTTTATAGCTTGTCATAAAAGGGTTTCTTATTATTGGGAGATAAATTCTCTTCTCAGGTATATTGGTGCAAACGCTGGGTATTCATAGAAATGCAGTAATTTGGTCAAGTCATGCTATAGAGTTCATGAACTGTTGTGTTGATCAAGTCACTGAATTTTATATGCATATTCCACATCCCACTGTGTGATCCTTATGTTACCAAGATGAGCAATTACCCTGGGCTGGA
Organism: Coracopsis vasa; assembly: GCA_026283785.1. Taxonomy (NCBI): domain Eukaryota; kingdom Metazoa; phylum Chordata; class Aves; order Psittaciformes; family Psittacidae; genus Coracopsis; species Coracopsis vasa. The sequence continues at coordinate 9,029 of JANHGB010009160.1, forward strand.
GTGCAGTCAAAATGGTTGCCTATGGATCCCACAAAGCCATTGTAAGCACTGGTTTTCCAAGGCTCTCAAATACAGACAGGAAGGCTCTGTCGGGAGCTTGGACTGTGCAGGAGTGTTGCACATTGGGAATCTCAGCTTCAGTAGAAAAGAGATTGAAAGTGTGGTCAGACCCAAACTGCTGTATTTCATGGATTTTTGCATCACCCTCAGGCAGCTAACAAGTTTCCAAGGCCAATATTTCTACTGTGCATTATAGCTAGGTTAAAAAGGAAATACAATATTGTGTTATTGTTCCTGCTTTGCTTCCAAAATAGCAGTATGGATTTCAAGATGAAAAGTGGAAATGCAGGTAGTCGTATGGGAAGCTGCAGCTTCTTATCCACAGCGCAAGAAGCAGCTATTCTTCTCTGTGTGCTTCTAAAGCTGTCAGAACTCCCTTTGCTCCTCTTCACATTGCTCCTCTGGTGAACAAAACTGCAAACCCACAGCAGAGGTGACCAAAACTGGTCCAAACTCATCCCCAGTGAAACCCAGAGACCCCCAGCAGCTCCTCCTGTTCCCAGTGCAGGCAGCTCCTCTGGCCAGCTTTGTGCCACTGATACAGCTGTGGTTAACACCTTCCCCAAGTACAAGAAATAGTAATTATTTGAACTTTCTACCTCCATAGAGTCTCCTGGCTTGTCACAGACTTGCTGTGTGCCAAAGTCTGCCCTGACTCATACCTTCACCTAAGCCAAGAAAAGCCAACCTTTCTGAGCAGTAGCTATTAACCTTTTACAGATGAGGAAACCGCACAAACAGAATAAATTATTTACCCAAGGTCACAGAAGAAGACCAAAAGGCCATAATTAGAAAAAGGACCCAGATTGCCTAATTCCTCTTCCTGTGCTTTAATAGCAAGTGTTACTTTTCCTCCTTGATGTGACTTAATCTCCTTTGGACTCTCTGTCATCTACACCCTACCTCCTCCACACTGGATCTCTTTCTCATTTGGTACCTATCCTGCTCCTTCATTTCTGACTCAGCAGTATAGCAGTGCACACCAAAGTAGTCAGTCTCAGTGAAGCATAGTGTCTGGCAAAGTAAGATTTGCATCTGACTCTTTGGCACTCTAAATGCAGATGACACGGTTGTGTTGAGGCACTGATTTATACTAATTTCAGCTCTGTTTTGCTTTGGTAAGAGCTACCTGAGAGACTACAGCTTTTTTTAACCTTAAATAATGACAGGGTTTTAAAAGCTTGCTCTGTAAAGTAGTGGAACTGACTGTTTCATCAACCTAAATTGTGGCTAAATTCAGTCTATGGGCACGCTAAAGTCTTTCAATCTCGTGCACTTCCAGTCTCCCAGTCATTGTGGGGATAACTCTGATTATCTTGATGGCCTCACAAAAGGCCCTTTTGCCTGTAATGAAGTTTGAAAGTGTCAAGAGCAGGAACTTCATCCACATGATCCTCAGCAGTATCTGAGTTCATTTTAACTCCTTGGTGCATTAACTGGATGAGGCTTCT
>JANHGB010009162.1:0-41165 GCA_026283785.1 Coracopsis vasa
TTTTTTTATTAATTTTCAATAGTTCTATCAATTGCCATTTGTTTCTTTACAACAGTACACCTACCCTGCATATATTTTAGCTATTAACTAAGTTAACAGAAGATCTACACATCAGAACACTACTATTTCAGAATAGACAGGTGATACAAACGCATCGCCATCCTCCTCTGTGGTGATACTGCAACTACCAAATACTGACTATCTTAGGGCTTCTGCTACTGGTATTTATTTTACTTATGTCCTTATTTCAGACTTACAGAGATCTTCTTTAATAGTAAAATACACTGGGACTTAAATTGGTGACAGGCAAAGCTTTAAGTAAAATAGATCATTTAAATATGCTGATGAGAACATGGCCTCCAGTGTTCAAAAGTATGTATACACCACAGGACAACCTTGCAAATATTAATGTTGAAGTCACTAAGAGAAAAAGCTGCATATGCTGCACCACTTCAATCTATTTAAACACAGAAATGCAAAAAAATGTTCATTATAATGAGCAAACTTCTGATTTTCTCACAGGTGTTGAGTTGTATGCAATCTTCAGTTTGTGGAATAGTGGTGGTAATTAAATGATACTTGCTGTATGCTTTATCCTGGTCTTGGTGCAAATACAATTCTTCATGGCTAAACTACAGAGAAGTAGATACAGATTGTACAGGATGGTAACTTCCACTGGAAAACTGGTTTCATTGCTTCTACAGGTGTGCCTTTTCTCAGACTTCATTTGGGAGCTCAGTTTTTTTCTCTTATTTGTATAATCATCTGAAACAGTCTAATATTTATCTGGGGGTGGCTTGTAGTGATGTGGATGACGTTGCTTCAGATGAGGTCCTAAACAAAAGAATAGGAAAATATTCATGTATCAAACCCTGAATATGTAATACCAACATTCAGCAGTACTAAACAGGCTTTGTGAGGCCTTCAGCTGGTAATCCTTTATAAGTGAACAGCCTGTGTTGACAACTATGTGCATGTTCAGTGCAGACAACTTTAGTGAGGCTGTGAAAAGACAAAAATATTCAAGAATCTTGGACTAGTACATTATTTTTTTTACTTTGCTTTACCACACTGGGCTGTACTTTTCAGAAATACATGAAATGCTGAAAATGGCCATTAAGAGGTTTGAACTGCTTTATAAACACGATCAGGCTTTAGCCATGCTGGACTGAACGCACCCAGCAAAATTTAATCTTGAAAGCTGAGGAATCCTAGGCCTAGCTAGTACTTGGAGTACAGACCAACTTTGAACCCCAAGTGCTACAGGCATAAGCCAAAGAGCTGTGGAGAAATGAATGGCAAACATCAGACCACAGAAACTGAGTGAAAGACTGCATGTGCTTCTATCATTGCTTCAGATGGTGGTGGGAACCCCATATTTTCACACATCTTCAGTTTATGGAATGCTGCTGACATCAATAAAGACTCTGAGGCTCAAGTAAAATGTTTACATATGGAGGACTGAAGTTTTGTAACATACAACCACATGTCAAAACGGTGTAGAACTTACTGTGGGGTGAAAATAGAGGAAGGTCGGGTGTTCGAAATGATTTTATTGTAGCTGGCCCTTCCCCACCAGTTGTCAGCACTTGAACTTCCAAGCGGTACAGCATCGATGGCCTCAGATTTGGTACAGTAAGTACATAATGATCCTAAAATAAATATATTGCATTAATCCTCAAAGCATCTAAAAATACAACACAGTTGCTCTACTCACACAAATCGGTTTTTTAAACAGGTTCTGTCACTCTCAGTACTGACAAATCATTTTCTTAGAAATACATTAAAAGGATTTAATGTATACATCATTCCATTGAGAGGATTTGTTCTGAATTTTTTGCCTGACATTCCCTTTGAGCAGACTTTTTCTACCATAATATTATGGTTGCATGTGTATGAGGTCTAAATTGTTCCCGGGTGTTCTGGAAAGCGGATGCTCATCAGAAAAAAAAAAAAAAAGTAACTTTCTAATCATTCTTTTTAACAAATATGTTCATTATATAAATTTGATTTTATGTTGGATCTGCTTGGGAGTTCTACTAATTGGTAACTTAATTAATGGCAGGCCTAGGGCCCTTGCTGCAGCTAGCGAAAGGAAGTGTGATTTCAGGTTTGTCCTAATTACACCATAAGAATTTGCCTTCTGTTCTTAATCCCATTTCTGGCATGATGGACTCACTTTTCAGTGCTTCATACCTTTCGTGGTCTCATTTGTGCAAAATAAGCACCTTACAGCTGAAAGAGGGAAGATTCGGATTAGATATTAGGATGAGATTCTCCACTATGAAGATGGTGAGGTACTGACACAGGTTGCTCAGAGAAGCTGTGGCTGCCCCATCCCTGGCAGTGTTCAATACCAGGTTGGAAGGGGCTTTGAGCAACCTGGTCTAGTGTAAGGTGTTCCTGCCCATGGCAGGGGGGTTGGAACTGGATGACCTTTAAGGTCCCTTCCAACCCAAACCATTCTATGATGCTATGATTCCCAAGAGTCCAAACTGTACAGCAAAGATATCCTCTCTGGGCAGGTGTTGCAGATTTCTTATTTCACGTTCTACATGAAACGTCATCATCAGATTTATTACTCACAGGAAGTCTTTCTGCAAAGGCAATCATCTCACCAACATTCACAATATTATCACTACTCAGGCAATAGATAGTGGTTTAGTCTTGGTATCGGAAGTAATGTTCCATTACGGAAAAGAGTTCTATGTCAGCTACTTCAGAGAAAATAAAAAATAATAATAATAATAAAAAAAAACCCTATCAATTCCTATCAAAAGTAAAATAAATGCTTTCCTTCCTTGCTTTTAGATTTCACCCTTAAAAGTCTAAAGCGCAATTGTAAAGTACACATGGCTGCTAAGAACTTAAGCCGAAACACTTGCACACTTTGAGCCAGGAGCTCATTGGATACAGAGGTTGCCTATGTAGGAGACATAGCTCTTGCTCCACCAGAGGAAAATGCTGATGCTCAGAAGGGTCAGAAGGGTCTGACTATGCTTCCTTCCCTTAAAGCCTACACACTGATGGGGCTGTGTATGTGTCCACAGGGGGAATCACTTGGCAGGAAACAGTCCCTCACACATGGTCTGATTCAGGATGCATTAATGCTCCTTAGAGTTAAATCTCAGAGCTTGGGTCCATAAGGTAAATTTAAATGCAAGATGTTAACAAAAAGTAAGATTCTTACATTAACAGGATACACATGATGCATTTGCTATAAAAATAAAACTCTTTGAGTGAACAAAATAATGCCCTTATTTCTAATAATAGGAGAGAAAATTATAGTTGGCAAACTTGAGAGACAATTAAGCCAGTGTTTCAGAGAACTCCAGATCACTGCCAAAGCAAATATTCTGATAAAAGAATACAGCTTCCACTCCCTGCTTCCTTATTAATTGTGTTTTTTTTCTCTGGCCATTACAAATAGGTTTGTAAAATAAACTCCGAAAATATATGGGCCTCTGTTTTTTATTTGCACTCGATTGTTGTTTCTGAGGATGCTACCAACTGCTGAAGAAGAAAGGATTGCATTAATACCCACTCTATAAATAATGTAATGAAAAAGAAAAAAAAAAAGAAAAACCACTGCACAGCAAGGTTAAACGAGGACAACGCAGGAAATTCACGGTATAAGGGACTGTGAGGCCTCTCGCTTGGCTTTTCAAGTGCAGGCTTTCCATTGCATTTTACTAGCTGATTAACGAGGTGTGTGGCAATTCATCTGGAGCTATGAAGGTCCTTTGATCCACCCTTCTTGCAAGCGCTCCCGCTAGCAGACAAGAGAAGTTCTTGGCTGCTAAAATCCCCCTGTCCAGGACGACGCTGCTGGAGGCCAGGCTGGGAACCAGAGGCACAGGGACCCCATGCTGGAGGGAGAGGTCTAACCATCTCATCCGCTTCAAGGACTGACCACTCACACTTCTGAGGCAGCTTGAGGGGCTGTCCCCTAGCCACAGCGCCTAATTTGGGGCACACTGCTCCTGCCAAAGCACGTGTAAGCTGGCAGTGTCCTTTCTGCATGCCAAGCCATATTTATGTGAGAATCCGAGGAGTCTCACCACTCCATGTCTTTCTGGGACAGGCAGCATGGGTATTCCTGAACATATATACTGGCTTTGGGTAAGCCCTCCACTTCCAAAAGCCCTCTTTATGCTTGCATGCACAGGTATCAATGACTTCGTTACAAGCAATGATCTCAAATACTAACACTCTTGAGTTTGTTCTTGGATACTTCACCCTGTGCCATTAGGGAGATATTTGCAGAGCCCAGTGGACCGACCATCCGTTATGACTGCCAGAAGAAGTGGGAATCTGGACCCCATGATCCAATGGTCCCTCTAATCTGTAGGCTACAAAGGCCAAGGTAAAGCTTTGTATGGCGGGATAGGCTATATGGTCCTGGCTTATGTGCAGCTTAGAGTGGGTACCTTGGTGCTTAGTTTGCAGCTTTAGAATGACACTAAATAATACAATCTAAAGCAAATGCCCTCAAAAGCAGGTAATGTTACAAAAGAGGCAATTTTTCATAAGTGTTCTCTCTTCTGCCACCTTCACTTTAGACCAAAACCCTAGAAGATGTCCTTATCCTGTGGCTTTAGAAGCCAGTTCCAAGCAGCAAGGAACAGATGATGAGAATCTGTGGAGGGCAGGGCAGGAAAGAGGCAGGAAAAGCAGTGAGATAAGAAATAGAGAGAGCAGCTTTCTTAATCAAGAGGAGATTACAGTACCTCTGGAGAGCAGCTGGGATCTCCATCTGTACCAAAAGAATGAAGACATGACAGTTCTACAAAGGTCTCTGAGATGGGATGAAGCAGTCCTCTATGCCAGCTGAGCATCAGAGCAACTGCTGATGAGGTTTACAGTCAAATAACATCCAGAACTGAATTCTGTTTTCTTGTGCAGAGAGCTTACTTCTGCTTCTGTAATCAAGAATCTAAATTTTCTAGAATAACCCTATCTGACTTTAATCTCCTTCCTCCCTAGTAATAGGGTAATCTCAGAGGAACCAGAGGCACTGAAACACTCAGCTCACTGGGGAGTATGCATATATTTTGGGAATGACTCAGGGGCCTAAGCATAACCATCTAGTGCCACTTCAAGTGCACTTTAGGATATCTGAGACTTCCCAGGGAGCTAGCAGAGTAGCACAGGCCCTATGTTAGACTGCCAAGGGATGGGACATCCAAGGTCACCTCAACCGGCACCAAACAACTATGAACCCCAACTGTCCCTCTCAGTGCCAGGGTCACCTAAGAAATGAATGTGAATTCCCAGAACATGAATATGTGTTTTTCTCTAACAAACTGGGAAGGGCATTTTAAGAACAAAAATCTACCTTCGGCAGGTCTAAACCTGCACCTTTTAGCAAAGAGCAGCTGGTGAGAAATACCTTATGAGTTAAAGTTTACCTATGAGCATCATTATGAAGCTGTTTAGTAAGATGGAGACAAAAAGGGGAACTCCAGTGGCACCCTGAAGCACACGGCTCTTCCAAGGAGCCAGAAGTGCTGCTGCTCCTGGCTCGCCTGGAAGGTGACACTTACCACAGTCTGCTCTGCCATTGAGATTTTGAGCCCACTAACTGGAAGCTGATGCTGCTGTCAATGACTAAACTCACAGCTAATGTTTATGGATACCTAGCTTTAATGGAGTTTCCTATTCCCAACACCACCATGCACGGCACTGATCAGCTTGTCACGGTGACTACATGAATCATCTTCAGTACAAGCTGTGCACAGGTCTCAACAATGCGCAGTTCAATGGTAACTTTCTGTTAAGAAATCAAATGTACAGAGTAAAACAAGAAAGGGACTGCAGTGTTAAAGATTTATGTATAATAATGACCAAGAAGCAAATGCATTAGTTGAATTTTGTAAGAAGCCTATCTTATGCGATGTTCTAATAATAAGTAATAGGGGATAAATTGAAGTTGACAGGAAACAGCACTAACAGCCAGTTTCAAACAGAAATTTCATTTACTCAGTCCTGCCTGTGTTAGATTAAATTCTTTTCTTAAATAACATCCAAAATTACCTTTTCCAGATCAATTAAGACAGCAAAGGAGGCAATCTGAGGAACAGGGAAAAAATACCAAGCGAAGTGGGCAGATGTAGATGAAATGGAGCAATTCCTCCACACTGATTCTTTCACACTGCAGCAGTGATCAGCCATGCTGGTGTTGGTTTCCCCTGATACATGTCTTTCCTGGGTGGTGAAGGGTGGGAAGACAAGCAGGCTGTGTTGTGCATTCAGGGAGAGACTGATGCTGCTCTCTTTTTCAATTGGTAGAGTATTTTCCGCAATCCCCACCATCATTTCCTTGAGACACAATGTGACATTTCCCTTAGAAAATCTCCTTTGCATCAAACGGATGCATCTTCTCCTGAAGTCAGTTAATTGATATTCCCTTGACAAGGTATAGAGCAGCATGAGGCAACACCTATTAAACTGTTCTTGAGAAGGCAAAAACTATCTCTAATTCTGGTCTGGGTGTATCTGGGAAGACCCATGCTGCTCATCAAAGTCACAGGTAGAAGAAGCCTCATTCTCCATCGATGATGTCCTTGCAGGAGGCTGGAAGCAGCTCAGTGCTGTCATGAGCAACCAAACACCCCTTTTCAGTCAAGGTCTCTGCACCAGGAACACTGGGTGCATCTTCAGAGGGGAGTTAATGCTTCGCGTCCTCATTCTTCAGCTGCTGACATGGGACTTGGGACACTTTTAAATTCAGGCTACCTATCTACCCTTGCCACCCTGTGGCTTTTTCGCAGTCAACACCCCCCTGCTCACCCAGGGGTCTGCAAGGCTGGACTTCCAAACCAGTGGGGCCAAGTTTGGGTACAACAAGGTGAAACTGCTCCCTCAAGGCTTTCTAGTTCACATCACACACGCACAGATGTAGTCACGGCATAACAATGTTTCACCTGTTCATTTTCATGCTGCTGAAACGCTTGTGTTGATGCCCAAGTAGTTCCAAAAGAGCTGATGTGCTCCAAAATTATCAAAATGAAAGAGTGTGCTTCCTCAACTCAATGTTTTAGTTTCAAAATGTTCTTTGCATAAAAGACAAAAATACTCGACAGGCAAAAACTCCACAAACCCGCTTGAAATTTGTCTCCTCATTCAGCCTAAAATAAATGCAGTTGTTAATTATCATCCAGGATTCACTGAAATAATTTTGAGGACTTGACCCCAAATGATTTTATAAGAGTTTCTGGACATGCTGACAAACCAGGAACATCCCAGGCTCACGTTCAACACTATCAATTTCCGTTGCTGCCAGCGTGAGCTAGAGATGCTAGGATGTTAAAAACAGTGCAGCTACACTTACGAGCATTCCCAATGGTGCTTACAAAAAATCACTACCAGAAACAATTGGAGTTACTAAATATATTCAGTAAAACTCGCAAAGCATGCAAAAACCAGCCTCACAGTAACAAATGCCTGCTTAGTAACTGGATCCACTCTGAGGTTGTCCTGGGTGTCACTTCGCTTGCAGGAAAATGACATCCCTTAATGAGGACCATGAGTGGAGGAGGAGGAAGATGAGGAGGCTGGGGAAATGTTTTTTTATTCTGTAATTATAACTAAATTTTGAGATGAAACTGATCATTTAATGACTCTTCCCAGTCTGAAAACAGGATCTAGGAGGAGATGTGGTCAAACAGAGGCAACTGTCATATCCTGTCTCTGATAAGTCCCCAGCTGCTAAAAGCAGTGCCTGCTTGGTGGGAACCCCCAGAATATCCCCCCAAGGGGCTGAGCCCCTCACATGCCTCAGGCTGTGCACTGCCAGCAGGGACACCAGGTCTGGGGACACTTTCAGCCAGGTGCATTTGAGGTATCTCTGTAGGTAGGCACAGTGCTACCAAAGCAAAATGTGGCTTAGGACCTCAAAATCTTGACGTGAAGTGAAGAGTTCATGAGGAATCACAGGGCAGCCAGCAGCTGCCTGCTAAGGTGCACCAGAAGCAGACGGGGACCTGACTGCCTGCATGGCCATGCTCATCCACAACTCTCTTCTACCTGAGGCTGACTTCTAAAAAGAACTGGTGGGAACTTCTCCCTCTCTCCCAAGTCTGGCACCATTGCACAAAATCAGAAGTTATTCATGGGAGACAGCATAAGTGCATGAGACTCACTCACAGCAAAACAAGCTAAACATAAATGTCTTTGGGTAGTTGCTACTTGCCCTTAGCTTTCAAGATAGATAGCTTTCTGCAAGCCCCAACACACCCATTTTTTTTCATTTTAGGTGACAGCTGCAATCCTCATGTGCATACATCCCCCATGAGCATAAGCCTAGGGCATGCAAGGAACAGGGCAAGAATCAGTGTGACTTCACGACAGGTGGCTACAGGGTGGACAAGAAGGGACCTCAGTACACCATGAAAAGGCCTTTTCCAGCAGCAGAGGTCCTGATGGAAAGCGAATGTGCTGGCAAAGTGTATTAGGGGATGCACCGCCAGCACCATCAACACAAGACTGACAATTGCACCATGTGGCTTCATATCTGAATGTGTAAGCAAGGCTGGGTACACTAACATCTTCACCTGACTTAAGAAGCATCAGCCCCTCAAAAGCGGGAAAATAAATGAATAAATAATTGAAATAGGAAAAAAACCCATGAAGCTGAATCAAATATATTGCAAGAAATTATTGTCAACCAAGAACTCCAAACTTGTGTACTGGAGCTTGTTTTCTGTTCATGCAATGGAACCGCAGATTTCAGGCTGAGAGAGTTGGGCTTGTTTAGCCTGGAGAAGAGAAGGCTCAGGGAAGAACTTAGAGCAGCTTCCAGTACCTAAAGGCGCCTACAAGAAATCTGGAGAGGGGCTTTTTATAAGGGCATGTAGTGACAGGAAAAGAGGGAATGGCTTTAAACTGAAAGAGGGTAGGTTTGAATTAGATTCTTAAAAAAGAATTTGAAAGAAATTCTTACTATGAGTGTGTTGAGACACTGGCACAGATTGCCCAGAGAAGTTGTGAACACCCCATCCCTGGCAGTGTTCAAGGTAAGGTTGGATGGGGCTTTAAGCAGGCTGGTCTAGTGGAAGGTGTCCCTACCTGTTGCAGAGGGAGTGGAACTGGATGACCTTTAAGGTGCCTTTCAACCCAAACCATTCTGTGATTCTAAGATTCTATGAATACATTTGCAGCCAGAATCAGGCAATTTCTAACACATTGAGGAGAATCCACCAGGCTGCACTAAGGGCATTTAGCCCGAAGTTTTGCAATCTTTATCTGCTGTTTGTAAAAGACTTGTGATTTATTTCTCCAGTGAGGAGAAGACATGCCAATCTAAAAATAAGTTTTGTGAACAAAACCACAGAATTACATTTTTATCTTCGGCATTTGACAATTTTTACGCTGCAGTTCCAAACCACCTCTTTTTCCTTCAGCACAAACAAGCAGCAAAATATTTTGCTGAAGCAAGGTCGATATATACGTTTGATAGATGTACGTAAGTACATCCATTTGTCCCTACCACTGAGTATGTTTAAGACACTGTGTTTGGAATAACATCCAGATGCCTCATTTTCAAGTGAGAAAATCCTAACTGATTAATATGGCAAAATGTACTACTCATAATGCAAAGCTTTCTCTTCCATCTCTGCTCCTCTCCCTAAATCAAGCAAATATGGTTACTTTTAGTTTCCTTCAGAGGTTGTGCCAAGAATTGAAAAGTAATAGGAAAAGAAGTCTTTCCCGGTAGAGTTTCATCAAAACAGCATCCTTTCAAGCACAATGGTGTGCTGTTATTTTTAAAGATTTCAAAAAAGGAAACATCAGGGTTATTTTGCAGCAAAAGCTCCCATGAAACCTGGGTCTCTGTGCAGCAATGACATGGACTGTGTTAGTCAATGTATGCTGCTATAGACCTTTCCTCCTAAAGAAACTCCATTTAATTTGCTGAAATGGTAATGTTTTAATTGGATAAAATCACTCTGTAACATCCCTGGCTGGCGAGCATAAGCCCAGAGGGATTCCCAGAGGAAAAAAACACCAAGCAAGTGCAACATGAGTCCACCCAACCATCTGGACTGCCCATGTGCCAGACAGGTGATCAAACAGGGACCTGTAGGATACACTGCCTGTTTTTCTCTCAGCCAAGGAGAATGCCAGCAGTATGGTTCTCTCACAGGGGAGGAGGGGTACCAGAAATATGAGAGGATGAAGCGAAGGAGCTGAGGAGGAGGAGGGTGCAACTTAAGAAGCAACAGAGTTCATTAGTTCTTTTCCTTGTGGGACAGCCAGTAATTTTATTATCTATAAATAGTATGTATATCATATATAAAGTAGAGCAAAGCCCTGCTCTTTTAGTCTCTGTCCCCACAGATCTGCAGGCTGTGAAGAGCCAATTAAGAAACAAAATCACAGCTATGAAAAGCACGTGGGTGTGAGCATATGTATACACCCCTGAGGAGCATTGTGCTGGCACAAGCAATGCGCAGTCTCATCATATGTATGGCAATAAAAGAGCATGGCTGTGTGTGCCTGTGAGCCAGAGAGAGACATACACCCAGGGGCAGTGGCTGGATGCACTCATTAAAGCGAAGCATCTGCTGACTCCTCCACACCTGCAGCGGCACAAGCTCCCCACCCACGCTGCCAAACCTTGTCTCCTATCAGCAGACACTGTCCCTATACTATTTTAGTCTCTAAAGCACCAATCTAGAAAGTGTTTTTTCTCTTACAGTGCAAAACCCTCCTGGGTACCTGCTTTGCAGGGCAGCACTCACTCAGCAACAGCCTTCCAATGTCACATGTGGTAAGGAAAACTATCTAACAACCCAAAGCCTCTCTCCCTCTTCACTGTGTTCACTTCACTGCACTTCAGGGGTTTTAATTATAGCTGTTCCCCAACCAAAGAGGCCCCCCACAGCAGTGGCAGCTGTCAGGAGCCCCCAGCGTATTTCCACGTCAAAGGGAAGTCAGTCTCTCTCAGCAGGGTTTCCAAATAAGCCCCTATTCTCACAGCAACCAAATGTTTCATTTTAGGCATTTTATCTATGTAAACCAAACTGATAACAAGGAGAGCAAAGACCTTTGAGATATTTATGAATAAGTTAAAGTCCTAAAGCTTTCTACTGCACAGCGATAAGGAGCAAATTCTCACGTGGGATGCCAAGGCATGTGGAGCAACTGATTTTATTCAAGTTCAAAACCTGTAGGTTTGCATACAGACTAAGAAAGTAAGCAAAATGAGCTACATATAAATTTAAACATAGCTACTATATGCCATGAATGCAATATGCAATAAATTAATGTGACAGACATAAAGACTAAAACAAGATGAAAGTTTTATCAGCCAAACCTAGAAACTATGAGTACAGACTGATATACTGATTATTTTCTGATTGATGAACTATTTTCTCAACCATTTATTATTATATTGTGTTATGACAGCAGTCAAAAGTTGTACATGAATACAAATTAGCACTTTTGTTCAATGTGGATGAAAATGATTCTCATTTTTTTCTCAGTTGCAAAGGTACTTATTTCTCTCATACGACCTGTGTTTAGGGAAACCTGAATGTGAAAATAAATGGCTTCATTTTGTTGCTTTGGTGTACGGAGGTTAACGAAAGCAAAGCATGGCTTAGCATGAAGGTCAGTGTTCAGTATGCACAACAGCAGAAAAATGAGGAGGGTGCTGGGACACACTGACAGAAACAAGGACTTGAAATAGGTTTGAAAATAGGATCACAGCAACACTGAAATACCACGGAGGTCTGGGCAGTGTTATCTCTGCAAGTTTGTCACCATCTGAAGACAAGAAAATAGGAAGGGGCAGACAGAGGCAACGCCATCGCTCAGTAATGTCAGTCACCTGTTTAATACCTTTCCCCTGAATCAAGCCATATTTTCCTAACTTGCTTCTTTCATAGTGTTTTTTTCAAACTTTAAAGCTGAAACAAAGCAATCTCAGGTGATGAACGAGCAGCTGAATAAACACACCAGAAAATAAACTGCCCGTCTCCATACACCGAAACTACAGGGGCAGGGGCTGCTGGCAGACACGTCTCCCCATTTTTTCTGGTGCATCTGTCACTGTGGTATGCAGGTAATATTAAGTCTGTTGGTCAAATTCACAAGCATTGCAGGTGCTTTGCACAATCCACAAACATAACCTAGCCCTAAACTTTTTCACTTGGTAGGGAAACAACTAAAATGTCATATCCCTTATGTGTTACAGTCTTTGAACACTGTCAGAGAAACAGGAAAAAGAGGAACAGCACCATAAAGCAATGGTACCTTCTATGCTAAGCTATGTATGTTTTCACCTACGGCTTGCTAACACACATGTAGGAACAAAGAAAATGCCCCAACAAACAAAGCACCAAAACCCTACCGCCACCACTGCTAGAGCAAAATGTTTTCTTCTTGGCACATGACAGCTCTTCAAGCATGAAACATTTCACCAGAAGTTGTCAAACCCATTCCCTTTCAGAAGAAATCAGTCCGTTTTCCCAAGGTCTCTTACCTCCCTGACAGCCCTTAAGCTGTCAGGCCAACTGTGCACATGGGAGAGCGCAGGCTCTCAGATCTCATGATAGCTTAAGGAGCCCCACTGATTTCTATTTAGAACTTGACATATGCCACTGCTGTAATTATTTAAAATTCTTCCTGTGGGAGCACTGCCTTCAAAATTTGAAATGCCCTTTAGAAAATATTTTTCCACACCCTTCTTCCAGTGTAAATTATTGCCATTTAGAGAGTCATTACAACACAGCACATCTGGAGATCGAGCAACACAAAGTGAAGCTGCCTGTACTCAACTGCAGCCCCTAATTCCAAGGATGTCAGTTCTTACAGAAGAACAATACTAACCCTAGCTGGCAATACTACATCACTTTTCATCACATGGGACTGCCTATCAAACTAAGAGGACATGTGCAGCACATGTGTGTCTGGGCAAGAAAGCAGTGGTGCAGAAATAGTCCCAAATCCCGCAAAGATTTAGCAGAAAAAAATCAGGGTTTTGATATGTCATGGCTTCATTGAAACTACTCAATACAAGAGGTTGGCCAGCATGCGAGACCAGTCATGCATCCTTTTCTATCTGGGAAGCTAGGCAAATTTTGGAAGTCCATGACGTGTGTTGCTGCCCTGACGGTTGCAAATCCTGACCCTGCCCATGCTGGTTCTTCTTTGGAAGCAGAACTGAGAGAGGCACATGAAGAGGAGCAAGCATTCTCCAAGCTGCACTCCTCCTGGGGAAAAGACAATTTTGCTTAGGTCAACAAAATCTCACCTCCTCAAAGGATGTTTTATAAACCGCTGAGGCTTGTAGGACCAGCTCACATGGCCTCTAACTGAATGATTTACAACTTGTGTGAAGAACAAATTCAGAGACTTAAAAACTTCACTGCAAACAGCTCAAGAGTAGAGGTATTTTCACTGTTTTGCTCTAAAGTAGGTCACAAATGTCCCACTGGGATGGAATGCCCTTGGACAATGGTGAAGGACCTGCTGGTGCTAATCGTGGGCTGGAGAGACCTGGGGGTCATGTTTTACATTCGGACAGGGAGCCTGCCACCGGCATTAACACCTCCCAGCCACAGCGCCCGTGCCTGTACCCATACATAAACTTGTGTTACAGCCTGTTACAACCCCATAAACAGCACAGTGATAAATGAACCCATATGCCATTAGCAGCTGAACTAAGTGCCTGCAGAGGTGGAAATGGCTGCTCCCTGGGTAGTGGTATCTCGCAAATCTGCCACTGCTGTCACCTTCTCTCCAGTCCTTCTCCTCCATTACCTAACCCCACCAGGGCATAAGGATCAGACTGCTTGGCACATTTCCCCATATTTTGGTGGTTTACTTACTCATCTCTTTATTATTCACAGCCTTGCTGAAATTCATTTCTGTCCCAGAGATAGTGATGGTGGAAACAGAGGAGACAGAAAGGAAGTTGCTTTCGTGCAGAAAGGAAAGACAACAATCTCTGTAAATAGAGAGTGGTATTAACAGGCTGATGCCAAACACTAGGCAAAAATAGCAGAATCTCCAAGGAACATTAATTTGCTGTAAAGCTCTCCAGATATGGGTGGATCTTTGATATTCACAATTATTAACCTGTCAAGCCTCCTGATGTACACAGCTAACACATTTTCTTTTGGGACAGCAATGGGAACTTCTCATCGAAAAGGGATAATCGTGTCAAATATTTAAGGGCAAGAATTGACATTAAGAAGAGAAGAAGGCACAAAAAATAGAGCATAATCAGTGGCAAAGTGGCAAATTAGTATGCAAATTAATGAAAGCAGGAGCTTAAAATATGGAAGTAATGAATGCCAAACAGGCTGTGATACACTCCTTTTCTGTCAGCACTGACAGCTCCTCAAGAGAAACAACTGGCAGTTTTGTTTCTTAGGTAGCTCCCTTGTACGTATGGAAGAAGGGATCTCACCCATTTTATACCATCCTGTCAATGGTAAACTGAATGCAACAAGAGATGAGCATCATCAAAATACTTAGGTAACTGATTTTAGAAGATCTTGCTTCAAATTCAACAAAGCTCAGAGTCAAAATGCATCTGTAAGCAGACTATGGTACACACCTGCACCTTGGCCAGCAGGAAGGGGAGCAAGTGGCTGGCAGCCCCTTCATACGCACCTAACTACCCTCCAGAATTGCCGGGGGAGAAATCACTTGAACTCTCCTTGCCCAGAGAAGGGCATTAGCTCCACCAAATTGGGCAAACAAGCAAACTGGCAACACATACTGGTTCCTGAGAAATACAAAAAAGAACTAGAAAAGGCACTGGAGTGAAGATTCACCTTTAAACACATCTGAAAGACACGTATTTCCCCCGAGACCTGGAGCGGGACAAACCATATCAGCTCATGGATCCTCAGTATAACAATGCACAGAGAAAAACAATGAATTAAGCATCATAAATTTTGCTTCTTCCAACCAAAAGCAGCACTGCCCCAAGCGCAGGCAGGCATGAGGCATGAGCGCAGAGGCAGGCAGCCCCAGGGGCACTGGCGCAGAGCATCACTCAGAGGTGAGCCTTTGCAAGCAAGAAGTAAATTTACAGCTGAGAAGTAGCTGTGTCACCTTCACCCAGAGGTTCTGTTGTGAACTTCTAACTTCAGACAGCAGCACAGCTGCTGTCAGTGCTGCAGCATGGCTACTGACATACAGTTCATTTCCCCTCTTTTCCCAGCTGCTGCTGGAGCTTTAGAGGGGGACCAATTAGTCACGCTTCAGAAATGGCTGATGTGAAGATAATCCACCCTGTTACAGATTGATTTGGCTGCTGCACCCCTGAAAAGCCTTTAGCAAGTATGAGAAAAGGATAAAAGTGAAAAACCTGGCTTTTTGTGCTGCATATGCTTTACTGGTTTTAAAATACCAACTGTGCCTTTTACTACAGCTTTCAACAATGTGTAACCTGCAAAGGCAGGAGGTTCTTTCTTCATAGCTTGTCAGAAATGCTAAAGCATTAAAATGATTATGGTACAGAGGCTCTGAATTTATCATTTAGATTTAACTTCATTCTTACCACAAGGATTAAAGATTTTGCTTTAAAACTTGTTTTTATTTCCTTTTAAAAAAACCTAAGAAGAGAAATTTAAGGTTGCAAAGCAAGGTACTCAGCAATTTGGGAATAGTAGAGTGAGAATTGTATTCCTTTTCTCACTTGGAGTCTCCTGATGGATTTTGAACAATTCCATACTGTTTCTCAAGTAATGAAATATCACGATAATGCTGATTCTAGGCTACCTCAGTAGTCAGCAACATTAACTTCAATAGGATTTCCAGTATTTTCCAAGGTGACGTATGTGTATATGTATGTATATATGGGGGGGTGGATATGTGTATATAAGGTATGTTGATTTGCTATAGTAAGATTAGGGTCATTTTTTCTCATCCTTAACAGAAATCATCACTTTAACGCTACATGTTAAAGGTAACAGAAAATTAACCTGGGTGCATTTTGAATGTAAAGAGATTTAAAACAGAGATTACTGTTTGTTATCTGATTTCTTTCCCCTCCAAAATGTGAACCATATGGTCTAGTCCTTTCACCAGTACACAAATGGTTTGTTTTCTCTCTCCAGCACAAGCTATGAATACACTGCTTTTCTATTTCTGTCCTGTGTAAACACATTTTTCCCAGGACTTCCACATTGCAGTACATGGAGGGCATCCTGCAAATAGCATATCCACGAAGCTGTACTGATTGCAATAAGCCATTTATATGCAGATCACTGAGCAAATGCACTTTTCATTTTACATGTCCAGTAAACTACTACACACTGACTGGATTCAAACAGGACTTCAAACCACAGATAATTCACAGCTGACTTCATATATTTGTACTACAATTCACATCTAAAATAATATTGTAAGAAGCCATAATAATGGCTACCACTATTAACCAATAAAATACTGTAAAATTGAAATATCTTTTAACATAGATGTACTTATCCAACCTTAACCATTTGTTTCCATAATTAACTCAATATCTACTGCAACATTGTATTTAAAATTTCAATGGTGTTTGTCAAATCAGAACAATATGATGAGACTCTTCAGTCATCAGAAATCACAGGCAGGAACAGTGATGTAAATATCCAGAATGCATAGCGGATGTATACAAAAAATTGTATATTCCATTACTGTCGTGCCTTGCAGGTGTGCCCACCAGAAGCATGTGTTCCTCTGTGCATAAAGGCAAGCAAGCTTCCGAGTGGCTGTGTCTTAGCTTACAGAAGATACTGATACTTTTAAATTAAACAACTAAGTGTTCTACATATTAAACAGTTTCTATTTATATATGCATTATATATCACACATATATATTTAAAGTGGTAAAAGCAATACGATTCTGATACCCTATAGCATTGAAACACATGTATTGCTTTATCATGCCATAAACTGCTTTTTCTGAATTAATGTGAAAAATTGAAAACTGCAGAAAATACAGTTGTCTTGTGTAGAAACTGGTTTTGTTTTCTTCCTGAAATGATTGTCCATCATCAATATCACTATAAATTAAAATGAACAGTTCATCAACTCATACTTCCTATTACTTCTTCTAGGAGGTGAAGGGCTACTTTTCACTCTTTTCAAAATTAAAGTGTACTTATATTCAGTGTCAAGTGCTATTTCACAACACAAGAAAGGAAACATTTCATGTCTAAGATGCCAAATGCTTTGACTTTTCAACGTGTCTCTTTGTTTTTCCAGCTGGAATTATTCACTGAAGGTCTATTCTCATTTTATCATGTGTTCAACCAAATTTGCTAACATATATTAGCTACTTCTTAGTATATTGGTTATTTTATTTAATATGATGAATCATGCAAAAATACTCATGAGGGCTTGTAGGAGAATGAGAAAAGAGAAACAAGCGTTCAGATCTCATCCATGCCCTTGTATCTGGAATTATGAGCTCACATATGGGTCTCATCTGCTTCAAGCTGCGTTTAGGAAGAGTATAAATAAATTAACATCATCTCTGAAAGCTGAGCGAGACATAATAAAACATGAAATACTGGAAAAGAGCAACTGTCCAACTAGAAACTCTAAAGATATGTAAAGTATTATGTGATAATTTGTATATTCATTATATGTTACAGGAATTAAATGATGTCTGCTCTAAAAACTCTTTCAGGAATGGCTAAGAGTTACCTTATGGGAATCTGAGATTTTTAGGATGCCTGATGAAATATGATTCGCCTCTTTAGGACAAAAAATTTCTCCAGCAACAGTGCCGTTTTTCAGAGGAAAAAGTATTGCTCTCCTTTGGAGAAAACAAAAAGCTACATATACAGGAATAAGATCTACCAGCTTTTCATGCCAAACATAATCATACTTACCATACCAATCTATTTAGAAAAGATATTATTGCTAAACCAGTTGTTATGGTTGATTAATCCAAGCCCTTCTTGTTAAAAACAGATGGCACATGCAAGAATAACCAAACACATTCTGGAGGGTATCTGATGAGAAAGTCCATTATATTTCACTAGTTTCTTATTTATACAGAGCAATAACAGCTGGACCACAAATAATTACAAAATATAAACAAAATGGAAGGCTGAAAACACAGACCAGTTCATTGCGTGTATGGACAAGTATTTTTATGGGGTTCGAGAGGATTTCAGCTCAGGATCATCCTGGTCCTCACACTAAAAAAATCCTAAAGGAAAAAAAAATCATTGAAATATCTGGAAATATATGTATGAAGAGAGGTAGCATTTCCTGAGTTCCTATAGTGTTCCTGTTTGGTTGTACTGGGCTACTGCTCATTTATCAAGAATTCAGTGATGGCTTGATTGACTCATTGTATATCCTTTATTTGTCTAATTTTGAAGGTCTGTTAAATGAGAGCTTGGAAAATGCTCTAAAAATAGTAATGCTGACCTCAATGTCTTATAAGATAAAATGCCTGAAATGAAAGAAAAACTACAGGAGAAGGAAAATGACAAACTCTGCTGCCTGGCCTGAAACCTACACCTTCAAAATGGGCTGCACAAAGGAGGAAACAGCAAAACATACTACCACCATTTGAAAATGTAATTACGCATCTGAAAGGTGAAAAGTCAGAGATGGAGACTACCAGGGCACCGCTCAGCAGCTGTGGTTGATCTTTACATACAAGGAACAGGAAGGAGGAAACACCAGAGACAGGCAGCAGAGACCATACGTCAATAGCTCCACAATACTCATCCATGACCCTGCAGCCCACCCCTCTGGGAGCTGCCATGGTGGTGACCAGGTCCAGCTCCAATGGGACACTTTGACAACATCACATATATCCCAGCAGCACATACATCCCGTTAGCATGGGGCATCAGTTTCTCCAGGGCACCCGGACACTGCTCCAACACAGCAACCCAGCACCAGCCCAACATCCCTCATCCAGACACCTGCTGGTGCAAATCCCATTGCCCCTCACATTCCCAATACAAAACAACACCATCATGGTACAGCTATAGGCACTCTGCCAATATTTCCATCTGCACCATTAATGCCCAGGGAATATGCCCCAGCTACTCTGGCAGCGACCGCTGCTGGAAGGAGAGGTGGAAACCATGGTGCCAACCACTTAAGTAGAGAAGGTTTGTCACCCTCACCAAAGTCAGGGCACTGCTCCAAGCCCCTTTCTCACTCAGAAAGTCAAGAGGACACTACAAATAATTGCTAAACTTCATTCCACTTCAGACTGGACCATGTTACAGGCTTTTAGCAGCTATGAGAGCTCCTGCGTCTTCTGCACGACACTTCCAACAAGGACCCAATAAAATAACTTGACCAACTTCTTGGGAAGCCCTAGAATCACCATGTGATTTCTTAATGAGAAATCTACATTTCCTTTTCATAATAAGCATTCAAGACCTCACAAGAAGGCAAAAAAAGAAATCTTGAGTCCTCTCTGGGATTATGTGTCAAGCCACAACCTCAATATCCTTCAGATTTCAAAAAGGGAAGAGTTTAGTGTTTAGCCCTTTTCCAACAAACTCCTTTTAACTTTCTTTCTATTATCCTTCTCTCTGAGATAAATTGTAAAAAATTGAATTTCATGGGTTTCCCGGCCTTACCTCAGGCAAGCATCTCCCTCTACCTCCATCCTGCCTGTAGCCCTGCCTCCTGATTTGACCAGTTCCCAGGAGTACCATGGGACAACTCCACTACATTCCTTCTCAGAAGTGTAAAGAAAGGAAGCTTCATGTGAAATGGGGTGTTGGAACCAAAACAGATGCTCCCCATACACTACTACCATATTAAAATGGCTTAAACACTTTACTTTCCCTGTATCCTGAAGCCAGCTGGAGCTGAGAGCTCTCCAGGTTCCCAGAAATATTTCTCCATAGCAAACACTACTGCAACAGGACTTGGGCTATAAGGAGCCGGCCTGTGACAGCCTTTGGTCAGAAGCAAAGTCTGACATGAAAAGAGACGAAAAGAGTTTTCAGGGAAATAAACATTGTAGAAAAAAATGGAACAAGAGTGTGCAGGAGTCATGCAAGAAGCTGGAAGGATGCGACACACACACACAAAAGCTACAAAGAATATGAAGTCAGTTTTTCTCAGTTAGAAGTCTGCTTTAAATCGCCTTTTACCAGGAACTGCAGCTTTGCCTTGATTTTCTGTGATCACACTATAATAACATCATTATGAAAAGCAATAAATTTACTTTTACAAGACATGTGGAAGAATTATTTTCTCCAGTTGGTATTGATGGGAAATGCAACCATGGAATACTTTCATACACATACTACCATGAACACCAAATCTGTGAACTGCGTAGTCATCCAGCTCAGCATTAATGCACTATATCAAGACTCAGCTATAATTCTCCCTTTCACAACAGCCTCTGATTTCCAGTGTACCTCATCCCTTGTAAGCTCAACAATAGTTTAATAACAACTGTTAGCTGTTGCTGACCAAATCCTCCTTCATCCCTTTCCAAAAGCAGGATAGACTATTAGGGACAAGAACATGGCACACAAACAAAAGCTCTGGAGCAAAACACATAAAAGGAAAAAACACTGCATATGCACATTTGGACACAAACTCACTTTCTCCCCATTGGACTTTTGCACTGCCTCACAGCAGTACAATTACATTTTCTAAAGCTCTCTTTTTTTTTCTCTTTTCTGTTTTGTGGCTATCCCAAGGAGCTCTGGGGTGCACCTAATTATTTCCTATCGGGTTTGTCTGGCTGTGCTATCGCAGATTTCTGTTTAGAGATTAACTCTAGTCATTGTCAGGATGCTGCTGGGGTACGGCCTTCAAAACCACTGAACCCACTGCCACTGAGCAGTTGAACATTACACAGGCATGGTGTTCCTTCATAACATCTCTGCAAAGAATTAAAGAAACACCAAACTATTACAACACAGTTAATATATCCTAAAATCACATTTGGGGTGCAAGAAACTAGATGGGTTGTGCAGCAGAAGCCCCATTTGCTGGGGCATTTCCAGTCCTGACGTACTTATGTCTGGGTTAAACCCTGCTTGCTACACTTTGCTGCCCGACATGATGTCTCAGTATCTCTCAGAAACAGATAAAACTCAGCCTTATTCCCACTACTACAAACTTCAGATAGTTTCTTCCCAGTGCTTTGGCATGGAAGAAATAAAATCAGCCACTTGTTTCCTTGCTTTTCTAGGATGTCAAAACAACTTACCCAAGTCCACTTCATCAGCTGCATGTTGGAAAAAAAGAGAACTTAAAAGCTCTGCCTCCTAAAGCATTAGCTTTGCCTGCATATCCACAACTACTCTCCTTGAGATAACAGTGCAATTCAGGCTGCCCAAGGGAGAGCTGGAGGTGCATCCGTACCTCCCCAAAAGCAGCCAACACCTCAGTCTCTATCAGGTGACTGATGGGGTCAGACGTGGTCCTGAGTAGGGTCTCCACAAAGCAGGGGATGACAGCAATACCTTCTGCTATTTGCTGAAGTACACACACGAAGGAAATTCAAATGTAAACTGAATGGATGAGTTCTTCTTAAGGCAAGGACCTGCATGAAGTATGGGTTTAGCCAGTATGTGACTATCAATGCTTGAGCAGCAATGACTGGATACAAGGGAGCCAAACAACCTGGAAGTGCAGGCAGGGGCTATGCCAAACCTGTTTGGCTTTCCCAGCTCTTACATTTGTAAGCCAGTGGCCCTGCTTGCTTGCAGACTTCTCACCCAGCTGTAGAGTTCATCCAGCTCTCTTTAGCTAGTTGTGCAATACAGCTTTGCCAGTCCACCCTCCCTTAGTCCAGATTTGGCCACTGGCTAATGCAGAAGCTAGCCCAGCACAGCCTGCCTGGAAAGCCGGCGCTGAGCAGCACGGAAACCAAGCTGGCTGTCACAGCCCCTAGAACAGCCCCGGTGGGCAGAGCACATTGCCAAAACCTAAGCTGCTGGTCAAAGCTCTGCCAGTGGGAGGACTTCTTTTAAAAACAAGTATAAAATGTCACATTTCAGAATAAACCCTTTTTACACTTACAGAATTCCATTAAACCCGTTGACAAATCTCCCACTGATTGTAGCATGGTGCCAGGATTTTACCCTTGATAATTAAAGCAAAAAAACCAAGCAATTTTTATAAATAAAATAAAAACCCAACCAAAACCCAAACCCAAACCAAAAAGCAACTACCAGTATAATGGTCCTTTGGGATCTCCACATAAGGGTTATCAGACACCCACATACCATTGCGGCATCTTCATAAGGACCAATTGCTGTTATCCGCTTTTCTTCTTCAATCAAATAAACCCTATAGGGACATCTCCGCAGATAGGAAACCATCTTTTTTTCCCCCAAGGATTCTATGGAAATCTGATTAAAAATGGTGATGCTTTCCTGGGAGTCTTCACATGGAGGCAGGAGATGCTGCTGAACGGACTGAGAGGAGCTGCCTACCACCCAGCCCAAATGAGCAGGGTCCAGAGCTAGAGACAGCAACGGAAGAGCCAGTTCCTGGAGATTTTTACTGACTACAAGTCTAGACAGGAAGCTTGAAAGAAAAATAGTTGCTTCATAGGGGATGGAAATTTATTTTTTTCCCATTCAATTAAAAGGATATTCCTTTTATATGAGATCATATATTCTATATAGGATAGACAAGACAAGACAGAGTGACTCAGGCACATTAATATTTGTTGCTTTCTATTTCTTTTCCAATGATACAATAAAAGCCATTCATATTTTTGAATTACCTAAATCTGAACTATTCCTTGAAAACGACACAGTAAGTTTTCTAGGTAAATGCTATGTTAAACTAGAATTAAGATTATGCTAAGATACTAATTAAGATAATGTACTCATTATAAGCAATTTATGAACAGAAATATAACCATCTTTTACTTTCCTCAGAAACAAGTACTATTACTCATAAAAAATCAAATTCAAGTGTAAACTGGAAAGAAAAATACCAAGCATCACTACAAAAATGTATAGGAAAGACACCAAAAGAATAACTAGGATTTAAACCTCCTGAGGTTATAAATGGTTCACAGGGCTCCAGAGAGAACTAGAACAGATGTTTAAAGACACTGGATACAGGTTTGGTTATTTATTCCTCCCATTCATGGCCAAAAAGAGTATTTTAAATCAAGCTAGCTTCACTGTCTTTGATCACCATACTGAGACACCAGGTATCTCCAGACTATCACCTGTAGTTTATTTGGAGGAAAGACATCTTAAGATCAGTTCAGAGATGAAGGCTATGTTCAAGGTAAAGGCAAAAACACGCATCACATAAGCAGCAGTAGAAACCTCCATGCCCATAAGCTGGCGTTTACATGGGGATCTGAGCCCCTGATCTGCTTATGGTGTGATCATCTTTCTTTCTGCTTAGACGAGATATCTCTGGGACCATTTCCAGGTCTGGAATTAATTATTAAGGTATAATAAAAAAAACAACAACAAAAAAACACCAAAACAGAATCAAGAGGAAATAAAATAAGAATTGAGAGAAATGGTGGTGACAATTGTCTTTTCCACCATTTCAATCATTTCGTTAACAAGAAGGAAAGAAGCTAAAAATGACATTCAGAAAAAATCCACTTCATATACCAGTGTTTTGGGGAGTAGGGGTTGAGCCTAGATCACAGTTTGCAGAACAGAAGCGATAGACAAAATTAAATTTGTGGGATTTTCCAAGGGCAACTGAAGTGCAGGCTGCAAAGCTGCAATTGGAGTATGAGAACCAGATATCAGAAACCAAAGGGTGAAAGGACAACATCACAGCAACACTACCAGGGTCTTCAAAGGCCTCCACAGGTTTGGCTTACATAAAAATTTACACCTTATTTATTCCCTTAAGCAGGTAAGCAGTGTATATATATATACCATACCTTTGATTCAACCTTGACTTCAGCTGTGCATCCTGATGTCACTGCCCATGGCAGGGCCATTGGACTAGTGATTTTTCAAGGTCCCTTCCAACTCAAACCATGCTATGATCCTCTCCTTACCAGCTGATCTACTCACCTTATATACAAACTACCATTGCAGTTAGCATGCGCCCCAGTAACCTGTGAGGCCAGCCCAAAAGTTGAGAGCCAGGGTAGCTCCATGCTGCGTACTGGTTGCTGAGAAGAGCTCCCCACAGCAGTATCCTGCAAAGACCATGCTGGCAATCCAGCATTAAAACTCACTTTAGTTCTACTTGCAAAACAGCTGAAAGCTGAAGTGCTGCAAAAAGGCTATAAAGTGCGGGTGTTTTTTCAAGGCACTGTTAGTATGTAGATAAGAAATGGAAAAGTATGTTGTTTACTATAAGCTCTACTTCAAGGAAACTTCCTTTAGTCATGTCTTACTACTATCTAATTAATAAGCACATTGAAGTTGCTGAGTTGAATCAAAGGCAAGTTACAAGGCAAGCAGCTGCAACACACATCTGTGAAACTGGAAACAGTACTTTTATTCGTATCTCAAAAGCTCCAATTTTTTTATCAAGACTGGCAGCAAAAGTTTGTATTTCTTATGTAGTGGTACTAGAAGATGCAAGATCAAACTGAAATAACCAGATGAAGAAAAATTCTGACATTATAAAATCTAGTTTGCTGTTTGTTTGGGAATGTTATACAATATCCAGCTAAAATAGCTTCTATGACCTTAAACATATTTTCAGCACTGGCACTCACAGATATAAAGCCTCAAGAATCAGTGTTCAGCACTTATTTTGTGGGTCAAGAAAAATACTACAGAAAACTTTCTGTTTAGGAAAGTTAAAACAGTAAAACGTTTTTCCACTTTAAATTTTTCTCACTTAGTAAGAAATTTTTGTGAGTACAGTTGAGATGAGTATGAGATTTAAGCAATCTGACTTACACGTGGGTGGAAGTTTCACAGAGGAGCACTACTGAAAGCTTTGTGAAATACAATTCCTGTATAAAAACTCATCTGAACATAACAAAAGGAATGTTCCTGGAAGAAAGTCGTTACAGTGCAGATGACCCACCTGCTCGTAAAATGTATGATGAGCTAAGGCAAAATTTAGAATACACTGCTTGCTTTCTTCCTTTGAAAGAAAAGTATGGACTTTCAAGGACTTTACTAAAAGAGGCTGACGCAGATCAACACCACTCTGGTAAAATGAATTCTGTAACAAGCTTATGATTCAGGAACTCTCTGTCCAAGGAAACAGGTTGCTTTTAGGGCAGACAGAATAGATGGAGGCTAATTTATGAGCAGATAGCAAGGCAGGCTATCAGGCATCCTAGACAGCATTTCAAGCCAACACAGAGTGTCAATTAGCACCTGTCCAACTGGCACTTGGTGAAAGGCATGCTCACAGCTCTACTGGTGTGTCACATCCCATGTATGAAAGTGCCCTTCACAGCACATGGCACAGGGCAAAGGGCTCCCTCTCGCTCAGCACCACACAAGCTTCATTCAGAAAAGAGTTTTGTCCATGTGATAACAAGCACAATCATACCTTGGTCCTGCAGAGTCTGCAGGCACCATTAAGAAAACTTGCTGATGGAGGTGCTGGGTTTTGCTCCATGTGGGTGCCTGTGCTTCCTGCTAGCCAAGACAAGTGCTGATCCCCAGTATGGAAAGAGGCAAGGATGGAGCAGGTATGATGACTGTTGGAGGGGAGATTTTCCTCTCTGATCTTTGCAGTTCTGCTTATCCATTTTCATCTTCTTCTTGTTGCAACTGCTGCTTACCAATATGTACAATTTCCTTATTAGATATTTCACCATGTGGTTTAGTCAAAATAGATGCAATCAGCAATAGTTACTCAGTTTAGCTTGACATAATGTTTAAGGAGGTTCACTGCTGGGACACATACATGCAGCAAGATAAATAATTTATAATTTATATCCAGCTAAATGGAAGAAAGTATTAAAAGACAAGAAAATAAGTAAGAAAAACAGATCGAATGAGACAGGTAAGTTAATTCACTTTGATATCACTCTTTCTGCTCCTCTGACAGTTTTTGGTCTTTCTGGCTGCTCCACCTAGCAACTGAGCACTCAGTGTGAGAGACACATCAGCACTTCTTCCTCTGGGGAAGTTTGAGCAAGGCTCTGCTAGAGGATGTCATCCTCTTCCTCCCCATTCCTATCCCTGCAGCTTGACAGCTTCCACCGCAGCAGGTGGCTCACACTATGGAAGCTTACGCAAAGATCGAGGGTTTGAGGGATGGAGAGTCTCCTGAGCCATTCCAGATTTGCTGGGGTAACTCCAGCCACGTTGAGAGATGAGAATTTGATCCTCTGTCAAAGAGATTACTCTTACGAAGCAGTTATGCAATTCAGAAAAATGAAAGCTATGGGCCCACATACTTCTTCAGCTGTTTTACTGTATTTAGCCAGCCTGTCATAATGCTGTTGTATGTGATAAACAACTGAAATGTTCTAGTTCACCAAGGGCATTTTACAGTGGGCGTGGATGGGCAGTTGCTACTTCCATATATGATGCACTGTGACACCAGTGCAAAATGTAAACACACTGTCAGAAGAAATACACCAGCATTTAAATTAAGTAATTAAAATGTCCTGTATTGCAAAAATTCCATCAGTCTCAAAATTTAAGGCCACCTTCACAGCTGTTTGTGCCTGATGAATTCCCAAAATCTCTTGAATAGACTTTCTCCACATATCTTTGCATGACAGAGTTAGGGCAGTAAGTTTCTATCATTCCAATAATACCAAGTTTTTTCTTCAATCATCTTTTCAACAGTGGATGATGTATGTGTGCTGCATATCACTATCATTTTCCTGAGCAGAGAAGCATGCTACAAAATCCTAGATCTTACAAATGCATTTTTGTTTTACTAATCTCTGTAAAAAGAAAAAAAAAATACAGAGCAAGAAATTCTACTAGCACTTGTCTCTGAAATTCTTTTCCCTCAAAATGGATTTCCTCACTTTGCTTACAAAAGCTGACAGCTACTTCACCTGACAATGGATGGGGCTCTTGGTGAACCCCATGGCATCACAGAAATGCAAACCAGAACCACTGTGCATCCCTTCCTGCAACCTAATGCCTTTGAGCCAACTTTCATCACCCAGGAGACTTAAATACTCAGGAAAGTATCCACAGAGGAGACCCGGAGGCTCTGTGGAGGAGGGATGGTGCTGGAAAAAGGTAGCTGACCAATGCTGCCATGTATCTGGGACCTAGCAGCAGAGCAGGAGAGGAGATCTGCGTCTTCCTCTTCCCTTCTTTGCAACCTTCCTCCTTCCCCATCGCTGCCCTGACCTCCCTGCTGCTATCCATGAGGATTTTTCAGTAGGAAAAGCAACCTGTCCCTCTCCATGAATCCAGCACACAAAACCCACAGACACATAGTCCCAGCTCCTCGTTAAGAGTTCTGCCACAAGTGAGTGGCCTGATAATGATGAAGCAAGGACTTGAAACAAAATGGAAATGGAAACAACAAAGTTTTATGCCCTGGAACAAATTAATTGTAGTCAACTGATGTTGTAAGCATAGTAACTGGAGACAAGA
This sequence comes from Coracopsis vasa, assembly GCA_026283785.1. Classification (NCBI taxonomy): domain Eukaryota; kingdom Metazoa; phylum Chordata; class Aves; order Psittaciformes; family Psittacidae; genus Coracopsis; species Coracopsis vasa. Next base: position 27,443 of record JANHGB010009162.1, read on the forward strand.
TAGACATTATTATTAACCATCTCTTCCAGTGCTGTGCCCCGAATCTGATGCTAATCATGAAAATATTTCTCTCACACCCACTCAATACAACAACAAATGCAGCCAAGTGTAATAAATTTTCCTTTTTTTTTTTGTTGATCTGCTCATGTCCAGAATTTTCTGCCTTTCAGTTAAGACCGTTCCAACAAGAACAGTGTAAATCCTTCTCTAGCTGCCACATAACCAGTAATTACATGGCTTCAGAGTAATTTTGCATGGGTTTTCCACCCAAGAAGCTGTTACTAGATAAATGCAAACAGTGGAAAGAAGAAAAAAGATCAATGCATTAAAAATTGAGCAGAGCCAGTTCTTTTAAATAAACATATGTACTTCAGCCTCCCACTGACAATACATACTTTCTGCAAAGGTTACACACTTCACTTGAAAGACTTAGTCTTCATGGAAGCATCAACGTGGCACTTCCTCTGCTCCGTTTTCCTCCCAGACCCCTGCTAGCTCACCAGGCTAACAGTGCAGTTGTGTCTGATCTTCTGCCTCTGTCTCTTCATCTGGTTTCTTCTGACCATACAGTATTTCATCCATGGGCATCAACACACGCTCAGGCCCAGGGCAACGCTGTCAATCAGTATCGTGAAGCTTATTTCCACCAAGCTTGCCATGCTTTACTTACCAGTGCTCTCAAATCCTTCTCCATAATGGTCCAACCAATAATAGTCTTCTCTGCTCAAGACCAGACCTCAGACATTTTTATGGTCACGTCTCCTCCTGAGAAGATTGGTTCACGGCTGTAACAATTCAATGATGTCACCAAAGGTCTCCAAAAACATTTGTCAGAGCTTCCCACAGCCTGGACAAATGTTCTTTGACCATTGCCATTTCCACAGCTTTTCCCCCTGAATTTATTGCTTAAAGCAATTTTCTATCCACCCATTTTGGACAATAGTGGTGTTCAAGTAACAAAAAGGGATTAGTGAGGCAATATACTACAGTGAGAAAATCTAGGGGGGATGAAATGCATTATGAAGGTTGATAATCTACCAGCTAGCACAAGCAGGTTTTTTATAGCATTAAACTGCCTTTACTAACATAAAATGCAGCGCCGGAATGTAGCAATTGCACCAAAGAACCACAGAAGAACAATTTCATATCTATAAATACATATCTTCCATCCCAAATGAAACTATTCCTTCCTTCAAAGAAACAGATGTTATGGCAAAGATGCCTTCCCTTTTAGGACTGATTCTTTTTGTCCTAATTTAGACCTTTTTAGCTGGTATACAATGACTTGATTTTGATCAGTCACTGCTTTACCACAGAAGTGGAAATGGAAGGGAAAATTAAATCTTCATGAGATAATAAATCTTAATCACAGCAGAGAAAAGGAATATTTTATGCTTCTTTTGTAGAAACAGTGACAGAAGTATGAAGGAAATAAAACAAGGTAGACTGACAGTTCAATTACATAGCACCACTGAAAGAAAAAATGTTATGCTTTAAAATATAGGATTGCTCAGTATTCTACTTTGGGCTTAAGAGATACAGCAAGACAAATATTTTTAAAACTCATACTGTTCTCATTTTATTGTATTTTCTGTTTTAAATTCCTAAACAACACCATTCACGATTAAGTAGTAATACAGTGGTCAAGTAGCATGCCTGAGTTATTATGAAAACAATATAACTCTTCAATTTCTCACTTGCAATTGTGTGAGATGATACACTAAGATCATTGATATTTTATCTTAAATTTTGTTTTTGGCAGCTGAAAATAACTGTCAAATGCAGAAGTGCAGCCCACAGCCAGCTCGCATGGCATGAAATATCAACTGTCTAGGCCAAGAAAACACAAACACATAGGGGTTTATCACTGAAGTCTCTGAGGTTGCCTGCCCCTGCTAAGTACTCAGAAAAATGTGAATGACATAGATTTTAACAGATAGATAGGCTCTGAAATTTGCTAGTGATGATATGCATTTAACTATGGACCCCTTAATTCCTAATCCAGTCATGAAAACAACTATGAAAACACACCCAGGAAGAGCCTTCAGTCATGGCTCCTGCACACTTGGATAAGCCAGAGATAGATAGATAGGAATTTGATTCAGACGAGGGACAGACACACAATTACATTTTTGTTAAATAAGCCAAATCATTATGATTTTATGTGGGCTGCAGAAAGACAGAACAATACCTGACTCACAAAAATCTTGCTGGCACAAGGCTAATCCCAAAATTTTGAAAGAGCAGAAGTCAACATTGGATGAGTTCTTTGCTCCACACGTCTATGGCATTTCTGATCTGACAACCAGAAGTTGGATGGGTTTGTGGTTGACTTTTCGTTTAGTATGAGGAAAACAAACCTTGTAACAGTGACTCATGTAGAAAGAGAACTTGCTAACCAAGTAGTGGTCTTACCTTCAGAAAAATTACAAAGGTGTTCAGTACACTGTCTGTGTTTCCCATACCTAGTCCAGACTGCACTTGATAAATACCTCATGAGATTGGATCTGCTCAGTCAGAAAACAAATGGAAAGTCACATTTCAGAAATAAGCAGAATTAATGAAATAAAGATTTGACCAAAAAGTGGGAGGAAAGGGGAGGATCTATCATAGCCATTCACTCTCCTGTGTTCATTCAGGTCTACAGGAAGGAAAAGAGTTTTCTCCACTTTTGCTAGAGCAGATATCTCTCAATAAAAGTCAGAATGGGGCCTAATGCTCTTTAAATACCACTATTAAAGTCCCCAAACAACATGTGTTTAACGATGGTTCATATAGGAATGCTATACACTGCAGCAGCCTAAGATCATTGCTCATGTTCAGTTCTCATTAGTCATGCTCTATACACCAACACTAACAGAGCTAAAAACAGAAACAGAGTTTTGGAGAAGGACATTTTCCAATGTAAACAATTTATAAATTAAAGGGTTTTTTACATTAGCTATGTAAGTTCAGCACAGCCAGTTAAGTATAGCACAGTGTAAACCTGCCATGAAAATAAAGAAGAATCTTCTATATTTTCTCAGCCTACTAGAAAGAGAGGAAAAGGACTGAAATTGTTCTATTTCCTGCCTGTGTTTAAAGTGTCATTGGACTGAACTCTGGGTAAAGTCCAGGAATCTAAAGTCCCCTCTTTGACTAAATGTCTATTTTCTAGGATGGAACTGGAATTAGACAGCTACATGTTTGATACCTTGCTTTTAAGTTACAAGCAATGTATTACAAATCACTCTAGAGTTCCTCTTTCCCTTTTAAAACAGAAAAAGGAATAAAAAAAAAGTAAAAGCTGGTAATAATGACTATTGAAATACATAGAACAGATCTACAGTTTTTCATCTGTGGTGTGATCAGTCAAAACTACAAATCCAAAGACTGTCTTTAGCAAACACCCCACCTTGCCATGACTTCACTAGGGGCATATTACTTGAAGATGCAGTCAGAAGAGCATGTGGTGAAACAGAAGAAACACATGGTTTGCAGTTCTTGCCTGTGCCTTATCTGACAGTTGTGGATTTAATAAAAGCTAGTTGGCTTAGGTTAAATTACTGGTGCAAAACCAAGCAGAACATACTTGGGCATGTGCACATGCCTGCACTGGCAGAAATCCTGATGCATGTGTGTGTAGATGTCTGTACATAGTATGTGTGTACGTTCTCTCCTCTTGCTGGCACTCAGGGAGAGATCCAAGCCAAAAGATGGCAGTTACTGAACCAGAGGCTGGGCAAAGGCAAAAGATAATGAAGAAAAAAGAAGGGAAATTCAAATACCAAATAAAGGGAGGAAATTAAAAACTGACGGTACACACAGCAGAAGGATAAATCTGTCGCTAATGTACAGGACAAAGAGTCCTTGCCAAGCACCATGTGTAACCACAGTCACATCTTCCCTTATTATTTCAGTCAACGTGTCTGCCAAGAGAGAGAAATACTGAGCTAGCTCAGGTAGGAAAGATCATATGAAGTCCTGGGAGTAACGCTGCTAACTTGCTGTTAGCGCAAAATAAACTACTGGTGTCCTAACCTTTTTGGCTTAAAAGCCAAATAAAACCTATTATTTTGAAGAGATTGGAGCTGTAATGAACACCTGCCAACAAGACTTCTGCCCTATTTCACTCTGCACCTTAAAATCACCTGAAAGGGTCCAGCTCTCCCCTACTTCTTCCTTCCAGCCCCCGGGAGCACAGTCATGGCTATAACTGCTGCGTGGTACAGACCTGGGGTGAACAGGGGCCAGTGGGGACAAGTGAAAGCAGTCCCCAGCCAATACATCCTCAGGGGGAGCCAGGACAAGCAGCTGTCCCTAGCTGCTCACTCTCACCTTCTCATTTCCTTCCCTTGCCGTGAATGACTCGGTGGTGACAATACAAAGCTACCACCTGTAAAAGGCTTTCCTGAGCAAGAATAGCTCCACTCAGATCTTTTGTCCACTTCCATAAAGCAGCAAGAGTTTGAGGAAGCCAAAGCCCCTTCTCCCTCCCTTCCACCTGGTACAGCAGGGGACCGGCCAAACTGGGCAGAAATAGGGACTGCTGAACCCCCGCGCACACTGTGGCAATGGCTATAAGCCCAGCAGTGGCCACACTGCAAATGCCAACATGCTGCATTGTGCTTTTCCGTAAAGGACTCTCCTGATGCAGTCTGGGGACCACATTTTTGGACACAATGAAATGCAGGTTTTCCTTCTAAGAAAAGTTGTCCAAAGGCACCAAAAGTGACAGCCACCCAGCCTAAGTAAAGGAAGCCCCAGCCAACCCCAAAACATATACTCGCTTTTACTGCATCCCCTGAAACAGTTGTTGCTCCAGAAATGAGCAGCTGGCTGGTCTGAAAGCTGTCTTTTGCATTTCCACAGTATCCCTGCTGACCCAGCCAGAAACACCGGCTCCTAATTTGGTAGCAATCCTCTGGCTTCTCCTGCGGTGGGGTGTGTGTTTGCTTGCAGCCCGAGGAAACGGCTGCCAGGCAAGGAAGGATCTGTCACAGCACAGCAAGGGGCAGCGGAGGCGTACTCCTAGGATGATGAAACCTGCACCCAGATGTCTTGCACCCATGCACAGTAAGTGAGTAAGCATGAAAAGAGAATGAGTGGTTAGGTACAGCACAGACCACAAACACGACACTTTAAAACACAATAAATGCAGCATTGAGATACCTAATTTTGCCCCACAGTGTGACGAAACATAGTTCTTTCTAACATTCTGGGGACAGACACCTCTTCCTTCCTCTCCTGAATCTACCCCTGGTTCACAGAAGCCCTGGACTCAGCTGTTCCTTGTCTCTCAAGCACACATGCTAGCCAGCAGGCTATGGGACTAACACCTCAGCTAGCCTACTAAAAGGCTGTAATGGGAAACACCCCAAATTTGTAGCCACGTTGTCACAGCACTATATCAAGTAGAGCAGGAACTTGAACCTGGCTCACTCATATCCACGTGAAAAGGAGGGAGAGGTCTGTTACTAGTAGTTCATGGGTTTTGGTTTTTTTTTTGTTTTCATATCTCTATTTGCTAGCAGAAATCCGACTTTCGATCCCATCAAGATACTTGCTGAAGCTTCATTTAAAAAAATACACATTGCAAAAAGTTTCAGCTTGGATAAATTAGATTTTTTTGATATAAAATTTATTTTTAAAAGATTTGCAACCACCTCTACAAAAGCTTCTCCTTTTGTACTCACAGTCCCAGCATTTATTCTGCAAGTGTACAGCAGCTTCAGAGTGAGAATTCAGTTTTAGTGTGCTTCTCCTACAAGATGCACATCCAAACACAAAGGCAGAAGGAAATTCTCCCTATATTTCAGCTGCAAGGATCCTCTACACAAGCACTGAGAAGTAACTGCAAAGAGTCCTGTTTCCCCCATGGGATGGAACATATAAATTCCAAGGTGAGCCAAACAGAAAAAGCATCCAGGCAGGATAAAAAATTCCAGCTGCACGCTGACCGCAATAGAAATCAAGACAACTGCTCAAAGAGCTGTGCCAGGCATCCAGATGCTGCTGCTGGCATCAGAAGATGATCTTTCACAGTCTGATAGCAGCTGTTTCCAGGGACTGCAGCCAAAGCCTGAACGTAAAGGGGAGAAGTGAAGAGAGAGAAGGGAGAGAGAAGTGACAGCTCACCATCAAACCAGTGTCCTTCCTTCTACACAGGCATATATATGCATGTTGGTTACTGATCACTGATGTTCATCTGGAAATTGAGCACTTTTATATTAAAAAAATTGAGTTTGACTCACTAGTGAACTTGAGCTTATGATTTTGAGATGAACAGGACCAGCCCCTGAAAAACCTCGCTGGTCATGTAGGCAGGGCCATTGCAGGCAATTCATTAGGATACCTGGATGAGAAAGAAAGACTGCTTGAGAACATGAAGCCAAAGTCCTCTCTTAAGCCTTTCTCTGTTTCTGCACAGTGTCCTGTTTTAAAATGTCCACTTCTTCTTTGACTACTGAAGCAATCAGGGCTACACAAATATTCTGTGAGTCTGTACCTACTCTCTTATATTTCAAACTGTTGCCCACCTTACGCTGCTGACACACTCCTTCAGGCTCATGGCACACGGATTGGGCACTGCACCAAAAAGATGCCTTGAACTGAAAAGCTGGTATGCATCAAGAAATTGCTGGCAACTTGAAATGCTTCCATTATTAGCTGTCCTCAAATTTTGTTCTCCAGGCACTTCAGGTAAGTTTATGGTGCAGAAAATGTAAGATGTACACAGTCCGCTCCAGGCTAGTTCTGTTATAGACAAGTTTACCACTCTACTCTGCTCTTCCCCTGTACTCTATTCTTATGAGACCTTACCTGGAGTACTGCACTCAGCAGTACCCGGAGGGTCCCCAGCACAAGAAAGACATTAACTTGTTGGAACAGGTCCAGAGGAGGGCCATAGAAATGACCAGAGGGCTGGAGCACCTCTCCTGTGAAGACAAGCTGAGAGAGCTGGACTTTTTCAGTCCAAGAACAACAAAGAAGGCTCAAGGGAGACCTTGTTCCAGCCTTTATATATAGTGGGTTTATAAGAAAGATGGAGAGAGACCTTTTGCCAAGGCCTGTAGTAGCAGGACAAGTGGCAACATTTTTAAATGGAAAGAGGGTAGGTTTAGATTTGATATAAAGAAGATTTTTTTTATTATAAGGGTGGTGAGACACTGGAACAAGTTGCACAGACAAGGTCTGGATGATGCTCCAGCCCTGGCAATGTTCACAGCCAGGTTGGACAGGACTTTGAGCAACCTGGTCTAGTGGAAGTTGTTCCTGCCCATTGCACAGGCATTGGAACTAGATAATCTCTGACGGTTCTTCCAACCCAAACCACTTTGTGATCATGTGATTCTAAGTAGCATGTGGAGTTGGCAAAGAGAGATAGGGACTTCCAGAAAGTAACCCAAAGAGTCTGAGTTCAGTGCTTGTTCTTTGACAGACTTCAAGTAGCCAGAATTCAGTTGCTGTTGTGACATGTGGAAGAAAAAAATGTTGTGGTTTACATACAGATGGTGGCAATTAGCTACGACAATATATTCAAGTTATTTTGTATAAAATGAATTAAGATGGAGCATCACCAGGAAGCAGAAAACACTCTCTGAAATGAAAAGGCTAGAGGTAGAATTTCAAAGATGGACCTAGTTGGAGAGGAACTCAGCCAGGGGATCTCATTCTCAGTCTTTCACTAACAGCAACAGTAAATCTAATTTTCGTGAGAGAGATAAGCTTGTTCTTAATATAGGATGTGAAATGTTTTAGCAACAGAATGGATGCTCTTCTTTGTTACATTCAGAAAGGGATGCAACAATAGTTCCTGGTAAGGTACTTAGTTCTCAAATGACCCAAAAAAAACCCAATATGCCACACTTATTTTTCAGTAACTCTCTTACAATAATATCTCTATTAATGTCTCTATTAAAATTAAGATCCTGGTATCCTTCACACAACCAAAACAGACCAAATGTCTAGCTTGGCCCGGTATCAGGTCCCCAATATCTGGAGACACTGGAGAGAAGCTCAAGCTCACCACATTAGGTGTGCTTCTGAACTGCATTTTCTGCATGAGTTTTACCCAAAATGAATCCAGCTTCTGGTCCCTGAGACTGCTCCCTGGCAAACCAAAACAGAGGAGGCAAGGATGGATCAGGCAACTGCTTCAAAAGCTGTTTCTGGTTTGTTCTTTATTCCTTCTCTAATTCCTAAAGATTTATTTGTATTTTGACAGCTAGTGAACTGTGTACATAATTAGGTGCTATAAACCCAAGATCTTACTCCTGAAGTGCAACAGATTACTTAGACCCACTATCAGCAATGAAAAATTAGACATTAGAAATAAGAACTGTGCATAGTTTTTTCATTTTCTTTTAAGGATTATGTCACAATTATGGTTAAATATATCCCATCTCCACAACTACAATGAATCCCTCCATCAGATTTTCTCTCAACATTCCAGATCACCAGTGAGCTTCAAATGAACTGCTGATTTTGAATCAGTACCTCAGAAAAAAAGATGTTATTTTTCTCCACTTCAGACATCAAAAACTTTATGGTTGGAGGCATTGGACAAACCAGATTCAGTGTGGTGAAAAGTGGGAAGAATAATTGCTCTCTTAAAAACAAGTTCATCACCAAGTCTGACTGCTGGCATCTCTGCAGGACTGAAATGTGGTCCTTTATGCTACTGGAGATGTTTTCCAAGCTCCAACTGCATCAAGCTAAATAATTTAGTCTTGGAAAGAGTAGGCACTTGAGGCAGAGGCAATACGCATGGTTGATCGCAGCTCCCAAGGGATCCTGGAGCAAAGGGGCAAAGTATGCCAGTGATCCAGGCTGAACAACATGAAAGAGGCCCTGTCAGAGCTGACAAAAATCATGTGCACTGGCTCACCAAGCTTTTGTGGGTCTTGCCAGCTTGCTTCAAGTGCATTTATTTTCTTTCTTGACTGAACTGGACCTTCATAAAAGACATTATAAATCAACCCTGACCTAGAAATGTTGTTCTGCCAAAAATACAAATGCTCTTTGATTCCTCTTTTTGCTCAGCAAAATAAACACTGCCACTATAGATGCAGAGACAGTATGTCTCATCAGGTTGCACTACGGGTGCCAGAACAAAGGTGGGGAATGAGAAGACAGGTGAGAAAAGGGCCGGACACCCCTGACTTCAGGGTAGTCCTAATTACAGCACCTCCTGCCTCAGGTCTGAGGACTCTGGAGTTGATGGCTTTACAACAGACAAACCATACTGGAGCTGGAGATGTGGTCCTCAGAGGACTTGGTAGCAATCCTATCTAGTCAAGCACCTCCCAGAGCCTGTCTTTGGTAAGATTCCATCACACCTAAGCCACTCTAAAAACCACCGACTTGTTAAATCAATTTGATTGTTCTAATAAACTTACATTTATATTTTTAATGTATTCTAGTCACAATAAGAATTTAAAATTCTTGGAAGTATTCCTCTATCCATATGGTGATTTATGTGGGCTATGCATGATAGAGAAGTTCCTTACAACAGCCTCCCCTTCATTTATCATGTCTTGAATAACTCATTTGTGGCCTTTGCCCAGAAATAACAGAACTGTCCCTGTGCTAATCCTGATAAAGCTTTTCTTTATATCATCCTGGATTTTCTTCTCTATTTGACATTATATACACAGGAAAGAAACATGGACAGATACATTAAAATGTATTAAATTAAGGAATTATGAGAAACATCAAAGCAATACCCAGAGCAGGAAGACAGTCAATTCAGCATGAAATTAAACAAATATGAAAGGAATGAGGTCTACAAGACGGTTCAGATTTCATCTGAGAAGCCAAGTTCAAAGGGGAGGCAAGGTGACAGGGCAGGACCCATAAACCTTCTCACACCCATGGAGGGTAGGAACTGATCACAGAGGGAATAAAAATCATCTAGCAAATATCCTACAGAACAAACTGTCTATTGGTAGCAGCTTGCTGAAGCAGGGCAAAGGCATTTAGAGACTGCAAGAGATTATCTCTACCTTTCCTCTACAGGTTGCAGTATTTCATTTTATGAGGACCACGTTTATATAAAATGATGCATATTTTGAGTTTGCTCTCTCACCTTCAAGCTAGGATCCAAAAGGACGTAAAGACTAAAAAAGGGGAAACCATCAATCTATCTGCTCAATTTTACTTTTCAGTAAGTTCACCCTGGAAGATTAACTGCAGCCCAGTTTCAATATAGGCATCAAATAGAATTGTGCAGAAAAGACTGGGGGCAATAACTGGGAAAGAAATAATCCAACAATTGGATTCAAATACTGGACCCAGCTCACAAAGCTAATGCCCAAGGAAAAAAAAAAAGGAGTAAAGCAAAGGCAATAACGAAAGCCAATGTCACATATTGCTGAAATATTCCAGGCACAAGACCAGTTATTTGAAAGCATACATTGTTTTGACTAGATGCCCAACTACTATGTAAAAATGATGATGATAACGTTAATGAGAACTTAGTGCACTGTACCATAAATGCCAACAAAAGGTGCAATATTCTACATATATTTTTCCATTATTTTGTTAGGAATATTAATTTTAAAATGGAATCAGCCAAAACAAACAGCTGCCCTGAATCTTTTCCAGTACATGAGCAATCTTCTAATATTTACCAGATTGTGGGTTTGCCTTTAGAGAAAAGGAAAAAAAAAAAAAACTCCTATGTTTGGACACAAGAAGTCACATGCAAAACACTGTCACCTCTTGCTACATTATCGCCTAGGATATACAGGTAAATTCCTCTCCCATTGGAAACATTTGCATCTTATTCAGAGGCTGGGAGACCAGCCTCATATTTCTGTCAGACAGCGATGTCACTCATCCTAGGACAAGCAGGTGATTTTTTTCAGTCTGCAGCATTTCACATTGGCACTGTTCCCTGCCAGTACATATTTGCCAGTTGCAAGTGATAGCATTTCAAAGTTTAAACATGTCATGGTTTAATCCCAGGTGACAACTAAGTACCACATAGCCACTCGCTCAATCCCCTCCTCTCCCTGTCACGGTGGGATTGGAGGAGAATTGGAAACAGATAAAACCTGTGGGTTGAGATTAGGTCAGTTTAATAACTGAAATAGAAAAGGAAAAAAAAAAGGGGTGAAAAAACAATGAAATATAAAAAAGAGATAGGAATAAATCCCAAGAAAGACAAGTGATGCTCACCACTCACTGACCGATACCAGCCTGACCTGCGCAGTGATCAGTCCCTTCTGGGTACCCCGGAGTTTCTATACTGGGCATGACATGCTGCGGTATGGAATACCCCTTTGGCTATTTTGAGTCAGGTGTTCTTTCTGTGCTTCCTCCTGGTTTCTTCTGCCCCTCCTCACTGGCAGAGCATGAGAGACTTAAATGTCCTTGACCAGGGTAAACACTACTTAGCAACAACTAAAACATCGGTGTGTTATCAACATTAATGTCATACTAAATCCAAAACACAGCTACTAGGAAGAAAATTAACTCTATCCCAGCTGCAACCAGGACAGTACAAAAGAAATCAGAATTAAGGTATTACCTGATCCTGTATATTTTTAGAACTAGGTCAATAGTTATTTTATTTCTGGCGCCAAGGTAATCTGAGGAAGATGAACTCGGTCAATCAGTACAAAATGTATTCATTATTTTTTCATGTGTACTGGCTTACAAGCCTAGCCCTGCTTTACCATTTTAGTACTGAAATGAAACACCTTATGCTGAAGCAGATAACCTTATTAGATTTTGACCTTCACTACTAACTCCATCTAGTTAATTTGCTGTACCAAAAATGTAAATTACATGTATGTTCACAGATGTGTACATAGTACATATAAGCATTTATGCATTTCTGACCCATAAAGCAAAAATCCTGCTTTTGCAGATTGTGTCAGAAAAGGAAACCACAATGGCGTTGAGCATGTGACTGATAAAGCCCAACTGTCTTACAAAAAGCATGCAATGTCTTTTTCCCTTCTACACAATATAATCAACAAAAAGATAGTTTCGTTGGTAACGGTTTCCAGCCCTATCCTGCCAACACTCAGCCTGACCAACTCCTCGGCCGCAATTTTTCTCCACCAATCTTATTCCTAGTACTTGTTCTGATTTTGTGCTTGGTTTCCTAATGCTCTTCCTTCGACCACTCGTGTTTTTAACATACCATCTTCCCATCCCAGGAATGGTTATCAGACAACATGGTATACCTCTTCTGCCTCAAAGTTAAACCTCTATGTCAGGCCAAAGGGCAGGATTTTGGGGAGCAGAGGCTCTCAGGCTTTCAGCTGTTCTTATAATGCCCTTCTTACTTTTACTATGACTAAGATACATCAAACATTTAGTTAAGGTTTCATCCAGTCCACAGTAACATGTTTACTATTCAGTATGAAACTGATTGAGGAAAAAAAGAAATAATATTTTCAAACAGTTTTTGTATCTGACATCTGGAGCCAACATAACAAATTAGTGTGTTTGTTTGCTTTTAATGCACTTAATTTGTCACTTAAAAACAATAAATCACAAGTTGTTTTATTTCAGACAGTAGATGCTGGGGTAGATACAGGAACAGCTGGCCTCACTGGAAGTCAGCATGGATCATCATGTTCTGGTCTTGCCTTAAGTTCTAATACATTATTCTGGAATAGAACAGAAATTAATCTCAAGAACATGAAGGGAAAGTTTCTTCTGTATCTGCATTTGAAAAAAAAAAAGAAAAATACTAAACCAGAAATATATACTATTGACTACTGCCAGTCTATTGTGAAACACTCATCCTAGTCTTCAAAAGTCTCACTGCAGAAAGGTCCCAGATAGGATGGGAATTGGCGTAACTCTTCTAATTTGTAAAGTAGATTATTTAACATTTAAGGATTTGATGTCTCCTCTGTGATTTTTCTATGTTATGTTCACACGCGTTGTTGCCCTTTTATAAAAATAGCTTTATTTATTTTTAAAATATAAACTCTGTATGATGAACAAAAATAACAACAGTGCCTCAGCTGGATTTCCTGCCACCCCAGTTCCAATGCTGAAAGACGTGGAGGAGCAAAACTTTAACAATTATATATATGCTCAGCTGAAGCAAACAAGGTGCAAGAAGGGTGGCAAAGGAGATTGCATTTCACCAAATTAACTGCTCTCATCTAACATAAATATAAAAAAATTTCCCTGGTATCCATCATGCAATAAGCACTACAGATTTTCTCCACCATGTATTCAATTAACCAAAGAAATCTCAAGTTCAGTTAAATCACCCCAAGTTAGACAGTCAAAAGTGCTTTCCAGGTGACGCAGTTACAAAGTTTGTAGTCCAGTGAGGACATCTTTGGCACTTGGATAATCCTTCATAGGCAACAACCTTCCTCTTCATGATGTGCAAATGATACCATGGGACTCAGTGGAGTAGGAAAACAGACCCCTTCTGCTTCACAATACATACCATGAAATGGCAGGAAAGAATTTCTGGGCTGCATCAAAAGGAGTGTGACCAGCAGGTCAAAGGAGGTGATCCTGCCCTTCTATTCTGCTCTCATGAGACCCCACTTGGAGTATTGTGTACAGTTCTGGTGTCTTCAAAATAAAAAGGACATGGAACTGTTGGAACAAGTCCAGAGGAGGGCCATGAGGATATCAGGGAACTGGAGCACCTCCCGTATGAAGACAGGCTGAGAAACTTGGGGCTGTTCAGCCTGGAGAAGAGAAGGCTGCGTGGAGACCTCAGAGCAGCCTTCCAGTATCTGAAGGGGGCCTA
>JANHGB010009162.1:41265-51383 GCA_026283785.1 Coracopsis vasa
GCTCTGTTTCAGTCTCAGAAATAAAGCCATAGAGACTGCAAATGAAACCATTAATTCCTGCCGTGAGAACAGGGTTTGTAATTTGATGATAAAAAATAATCCGAGGCTGGAAAGGAAACATGTGTAGTGGAGTAAAGATTGAATGTAGGTGGATTGTGCCCTGGGGCGGCGGCTGGGAGATAGAAGGAAATGTCCTTCTGTTTGACATACTGCCGAGACACAGCCCCCTGCCTCGCCAAGCCCTGCCCGCGGCACTGGGAGCCCATGGCAGAGCAGGAGGGCCCCCATCTCCTCCTGCCCCTCTGCCTGCAACCCTCATGCCCCCCCAGCATGTCCCCACATCCTGCTGCCCCACAGCTCGCTCTCAGCACGCTTCTGGTTTTTTCCACCCCCCCCTTTGGTTATGCTTCACAACTCATTTTATCAGCTGTCAGTAGCCAAATGTCTTTTTTAAGGAGTGGGTTATAGCCACTAATGTACTGAATGCTATTGCACTGGCTGCAGTTAGTGTTCCACGGCTAAATTACTATAATTAATGTTCCACTAGAACTGTTTGTAACAGGCGGCTGCGGGAGCCCCAGGTCTGGGCTTTCACAGCCACTGAATTATCTTCTCCTCCCCAGAGAAAGAGCCTCTCACAAGGGGAGGGACAAGGTCAGCACCGGGACAGGCAGGCACGAGCCGGGCTGGGCTCCAACATAGGGCTGGGAAGCCATTCCCATGGCTTGCATCTCAGCTGCTCTGCCCCATGGGAGTGAGGTTGGGTGTGCAGTGAGCTGCAGCAAAGCTCCAGGCTGGGATGTGCCATGGCGCATCCACAACATCACCCACCGGCCCCAGGGCTTCACTTGTCACCCTCTGCAAGTTGTGTTACCAAGATGAAACATGGTGCCTAGGGAAAAGCTATGGAAAACTCACAAAGAGTGGTTGGTGCTGATGCTTCTCCTATGCCCAGCACAGCAGCTCTACGTGGCCCAACAGGGTAGAGCCTGCACCCGCAGCAGGTCTGCACCCAAAACCGTCCCTGCCCTCCCTGCTCCCCAGTGGCCTCCCAGCGAGGCCAGAGGTGCAGGCAAAACCCCTTTGCTCCGCAGGCAGGGATGCGCACACACACCCCTTGTTTCGCTAAATGCATTCGTTCGATACCTGCAACAAACAGATTAGCCGGGGCTTTATCAGGGACAAGAGAAGGGAGCGCAATGTGATAATGGTTTTCAGCAAATCCTCGGGCTGTCACAGATTAGAGCAGCCGTGGCAGGAGCATTGTCAGCCCTTTCCTCCTCTCCCCATCGCCTCCCCCTTTGTCTCCTCTCGCCATCGGATTTCTCCAGCCAATCTATCCCGCCGAGAGCCGGGCAGATACAAGAAGAAGTCGGTTTCCATCTGATCCGCGATTGGTTTTTCCCGGCAGCCGATCTGTGTCGCGGCATCGATCCGTGGGCCCCCCAGCGCTCTTCACCTTGCGCGTATGGAGAGGAAGGTGGCAGAGGGAAGGGGGGATTGGGGGGGACGCACTTTAAACTTGCTGTGTGCCATTGATCCATAGGCAGGAGCGTGGCCAGGCCGGCCCCACCGGCCAGGAGGGGCACGAGCTGCCTGCCCTCATCAGTGGAGTTTAAATGGCTGTGACCTTCTTATTAAAGGAGGGGAATGGCTTTGGAGGGCCGGCGGGAGGAGGGGGCTGAGCCCCAATCCCCAGGGAGGGTTGCCAGGAGCTTTCCAGCCCTCACTGTCCCACCAAGGGGCAGCTCAGTGATCCTGGCACCGGGGCACTGGGAGCTCTCCTCTCTCAGAGGGGCACCCACTGCACACACATCCCATCTCTGCTTCCCGACTGCCTGTGCCACACCACAGTGCATCCGGGCATGAGGAGGGCCCCATGTCCTGGCTCTGCAGCCTGACAGAGCCTGGGTGAGATGCTGTGTGGTGGGAGCTATTGGATTAACACTGATGAGTGGGCAGCATTCCCAGGGGACCTGAAGCTGCCTTTTGGTGGTTAAGGCTGAGGGCCTGCTGCAGGCAGCAAGCCACACAAGGCACAGATTTCTTGAGACACTTAAGAGATGCTCAGAGGTCTTTGCCCATGAGCAGGGCAGTGATGCTGTACCAGGCAAGGCCCTGTGTCCTTGGGGTCAAGCAGTGACTGCCTGTGTGACCCCTGTACCCCTCTGCCTGGGTAGAGCTGTGGCAGCTCTGCCTCATCTCGCCCAAGGGACAGTGTGTTGGTGGGTGGGAGGGAAGAAGGGGTTATAACAAGTAATGGCCCCGAGTGTGGAAACAGTGTTAATAAAGTGTATTTCACTTTTAATTTTGGCATATAATGTAATGATCTTTTTTAAGGCCCTATCATATTATCTGCATGACTAGAATATTGAGTCTTCATCATCTCCAGATAAATTTATGACCAGGATGATGCTTGGAATTTATTATCAGTCAATAGAGCTCAATACTGTAACAAGGCGTGTAATAAGATATACATATTTAATGATCCGGAGTAAAACAGCCCCACTAATGGGCAGGATGAGAGGGAGGCTGGAGCGTTAATTTCCATCCCCTGTCCCTTTCCATGGGAGCCTGCATCGCTCAGATGGGACACAGCCCTAGGATCCCGCGTGATGCCTGGAACCTGGGTTGGGAGCCGGGACCATGGGCTCTGGGGCCACTGTGGCTGCGAGCACGTGCTTGCAGCATGTATGTGTTGATGGGAAGGCACGTGTACCGGCAGCGTGCAGGTCTGCCTCACACATAGCACACAGGTCTCGCTGAGGTGGCTGTGCAAGGTCTGACTGATATCCCTGGCTGCACCATAGAATCACGGGATAGCTTGGGTTGGAAGGGACCTTCATAGATCATCTGGCCCAGCCCTCCATTTTCATAGAATCACAGCATCAGCTCGGTTGGAAAAGACCTTTAAGATCATCAGGTCCAACCTTTACCCAGGACTGCCAAGCCCACCGCTAAACCATGTCACTAAGGGCCGCATCTGCATGGGTTTGGAGCACTTCCAGGGGTGGTGATCCCAGCACTTCCCCTGTTCTAGTATCTGACCATGCTCTCAGTGAAGAAGTTTTCCCTAATATCCAGTCTAAACCTCCCCTGGCGCAGCTTGAGGGCCTGTGTGGCTCCCTCCAGCCCAGCACTCTGGGTGAGCACTGCACAAAGCTCCAGCAGCCCCTGGGATGCCATCCAGACCTGCACAGTGCTTTTCATGTTTCAGGGGCAAGCCTGGAATCCTGCCTCTGGGATGGTGCAGGGCTCTTTGACTCTTTTGATAGGCTGAGAAAGTTGGGGCTGTTCAGCCTGGAGAAGAGAGGCTGCGTGGAGACCTCATAGCAGCCTTCCAGTATCTGAAAGGGGCTTATAAGGATGCTGGGGAGGGACTCTTCATTAGGGACTGTAGTGACAGGACAAGGGGTTACAGGTTAAAACTTAAACAGGGGAAGTTTAGATTGGATATAAGGAGGAAGTTCTTTACTGTGAGGGTGGTGAGGCACTGGAATGGGTTGCCCAACGAAGTTGTGAATGCTCCATCCCTGGTGGTGTTCAAGGCCAGGTTGGACAGAGCTTTGGGTGACATGGTTTAGTGGGAGGTGTCTCTGCCCATGGCAGTAGGGTTGGAACCAGATGATCTTAAGGTCCTTTCCAACCCTAACTGTTCTATGATTCTATAATAGCTACCCAAAAGTTTTTAGAAAATGGAAACAGACTGAACACTGTGAGAATTAAAGGAAACTACAAAAACTTCAGTTCACCATTGTGTTAGACACAAAATAAATTAAATTCCCTGCTTTATATCAGCTGATTCTACAGTGCTGGCACAAAAACAAGGGCAGCACAAACTTCCCTCAATAGCAAAGGCCAGCAGATACTACCAGAAACAAATGCACCAGGAATAAGGTGAGGACATGTTACTGTCATTTTTTAAACTACTTCAGACAAATCCACCATCACAAGCATATAAGAAGCAAAGTTCAGGAGGAAAAATAACCTGTAAGCATCACATTTCTAGATTTTTTTTAATTGAAATATTTATTATAAACTACTGAAACTAGAACTACGTGACTATTTGCCTGAAGCACTATGAAATAGTCTTAGGCATCTTCTACCACACCTCAGGTTAAAAAAAAGGGAAAAGGGAGAAAGACATATTTCTGGCATAATATTCTCTTGGGAAGCTGGCAAAATTCAAAGCTTTGTCAGCCTGTGGTAAGCATCCTGTAACAACTTGGCATATTTGGGGTTCATTTATAAGGCTGCTTAAGAAGAAGTCAAGACTGAATTTCACAAAATGCCTTCTGTAGATACGCAACCTGGTCGTGGGGAGTTGTCCTTTAAAGCTAGTAACATGCTCTGTAGGCTACTGATTTTCACAATTATTTTGGACTAAGGAGGTGCCAGTAACAAATACAAAGCTGCTTCCAGCCACTATGAAGAACAATGTGATTAAAAGTCAGCAGAGGTCCAGGAACCATTTTCTTGATCACCCTATTGGCTATTTGGTAGGAGAGCAACAAAACAAAATTCCTGCTGGGTCATAAAACAAATGGCTTCTTAACTTCCACTATAAATTTCTGGGTTTATTTAATACTAAAAAATGTGATCAGCAGATTCATTAGTTACTGCAGGAATTTTGGTGTATAAGTGTCCTTCAGCATTGCCACTTTCTGTCCTTTCTTTGTTGCCTTAGTGCTTGGGGAAGGTAGAGGAAAATAAATCCCAGTGGCTTCTGATCTGGAAGGATGTGAAGCAGAGCACTGAGCAGGCTCAGATAGCTGCCAGCTCCTCTCTCACAAAGTCTCAGGAAACATTAGCCTAAAGCACCTGACAGTACATTCAGAAATGTATATATACATATATATGCGATATTATATTAGATAGCAAGAGCAACATGGTTTTGAGATTTAAAATATTGACATTACAGTTTCCATATTTCATTTTCTCCACTGAAGTATCTACACTATTTAGAAACTAAGATCATTTACACACAGAAAAACACCTGTTGTATTTGGACAGCCATCATTAAGCATCATAATGTTAGTGTGAGCACAATTCTACAAAGAACATTTCTCACCTCTCCTGTTTAGCTTCAAAAGTTTTTATGAGGAAAGTTTTTTGGTTTTTAAAGTAACAACTAATGCACTTTTTAAATCTGCTTATTTATTTATAAAACACATTTGTGTACATGAAGTGGTGACATTTGTTAGCTGTCTTGGTGTATTCCTTCCAACACTACATGATGCTTATCATCCAGGGCAGAGCTACTGATGATGAGAGATGGAATAGGATTTCATGCACTGTTACTTTCTGCATAGCTCTGAAAACTGGACATTTTAAAATTAGATTAGATTTCACAGAAAGAGTTAACCAAGTGCTACACTCCAAGTGCAAAGAAGTAGAAAGTACAGCAAGAGAGAAAAGCCACATTTTGCCAGGCTAAGCTGAATATTTGAAGCAGAACATTTACAGGCACTCAGGAGATGAACATTTGTTTCACTTCCACTATTTATGGCATACTACAATACAGTAATGATTTCTAGAAAAGGGGTAAGAACACCTGTTAAGAGTTTTGACAAACCCATAGAAAAACAACATTACACACACAACACATACTCTGTCATTATGGTCTAAAGACTTTAAGCAGAATAGTCCAACATCATGTCATTACTTATGAGCTGCAAAACCACAAAGGAATGATGCTGTTTCTTAAGTGAATGTCAATAAAAGCCTTCCATAAAACTAGGCTGTCAAGTGTTTTCTGTAAATCATACTGCTCGGGGAAGGTTTGTATTTATCTCTGTAGTCAGATCTCCAGCCAGAATATTCAATCTGCAGTGGGCACCAGCAAGACAAAGGTCCACACATAACGTGTGCAGCCCAAAGGGTTGGTCCATGTTCTTGGCACGGTGCTTCTCTGCCTGGGAATGCCGCAAAGCACGCAGCATCAGCCATATTGTCTACGTATTGATAATATCCTGGTCCCTCACTGCCCTAATGAAGGTAAGGGGGCAATTCATTGGGCTGCCTTTTCTGTTCACTTGCCTATAAAGCTATGCATCTTCGTTCACGAAATCTACCTTTAATGTAGAGAATGGATGCCTGCAAATATAAATTCCACCTCTGAAATATCTAACTTTCTATTTATTTCTTCTGTATCTACTTTAATATTTCTCCGGCTGTGCCTCGTACAATAATGGTGTGAAATGCCTTCTCTCAGGATACATCAGGTCTATACATATGCTGTACAACTCCTTTGGGAATGGGGAAGTGCTTATTCTCTAGTATTACGAGCTTTTCTTTTACAGTCCTATTAAAGCACAAGTTACCAGGTTTTAAATCTGCTACTATTCCAATAGTGTATATTGTCTGTTCTGCCCTTCGAGCTACTGCATCCTTTTCAACCTTGTAAGTGAATAAAACTCCACAGCTGCAAAAGTAAAACATTTCTGTGGACAAAGGGTAAGGAGGATGTTTCAGGTAGCAAACAGAACATTAAAGAAAAGTCATGACAAAGATGTGTTTTACCTTTAGCTACAAACCCTACAGTATTCTCATTAAGCATTTATGCATACTTGGCCAAAGAACTCCGAAACAGGGAAACAATTTAACAAAATTAGTAGGATTGTCCTCATGACCTGATGACATGTCTGGTTTGAAAGGATATTTCTTTAACTGTATGAAGAACAGAATTCCTCTTTCCTTATACTTGCCTTTCCAATGAACAGATTTGCTTGTATCTGATTGTAGCAAAAGCAAATTAAATTTAAATAGTCACAATATACTGGAGGCTTTCAAGCTTTTGATAGGTTCAAAACTTTATCCAAATAAATATTCAGGAAAGCTTCAGGTAACTGAAAAGAGACTTACTACAGATCAAATTATTCCTCCACAATTATAATGACTTTTAGTTAATGCGGTTGCTCCAAAATTCAGCAGCTCCCATCCTTTTTGTGTGAAAAGGCAAGACTGGAAAAGATGATACAAAAGGGCTGCTAACATACTGCAACTTCATGAAAGCTGGAAGAACATTGTTTCCTGTGATGCTTTAGAGTTCCAAACATATGTTTTTGTTGTGATATTATTCTTCCTCAAGCCTTTTTTTAACCCCAAATTACTACAGTTATTTAGCAGTATAAATAGAAGGGTGGGAAAAAACATCAAAAAATGCTGGAGCAAGTTCTGTGTGCCTCTCCCACAAAGTCCAGGGCTGTCAAGCTGGAATGGCCTTAGAGGATTTTATGCCAGCATAAAAAGTTAAAGCTGTTTAATCAGTTTTATGTAAGGATAAGGTGGCTGGAAATCATGCAGTCACGACCAGTTCCAAGCAGCGCCTCCTGCCTCTCTTCCCATGAGAGCGATAACACTGAATTAGCTTCTAAAAAGCTGGTATCACATGAACCATTTCTCTTTAAGAGAGACAGGCGGCCCCCAGAGCAGACACTGAAGACACCGTGTTGAGAAAGAACAGATCTGAGCCATGAGCCGGGAGTTTTTCTGTAGCAATATGCCAAATATGACATCATGCTTGAACTACAAACAGCACCTAATTATAGTTTCTCATCTTAATTTACGAAACAGAGTTTTTACACGTTTTTGGAGTCTTACCAAATTTGATGGGTCCATGGACATTAATTATTACCCAGGAGAACATCCATATTCCTCTTCAGCTGCCATCAAAAACGATTAAGCAAGTACCAATGCTAGAAACAATTAATTGTTCCGTCTCTAGTGAAGCATCCCACAAATATTCAAAAGGTCATAAATATTGATTACTAACTGCCAAAGCCCATTTATCAATAAGGTAAAAAATCAGTATTTGGCCTTCAAAAAAGGCCAAGTTCCTGCTTCTTCATTTCAATCCAGTGTGTTCTACAGTAAGAAATAAATCCTTACAGGTTTTCAAAAAATGCTATCAACACAGAAGTCACTGGGAAGCCTCCTTGCATTTTAAAAGGAAAGCTGAACAGGCCCGAGAGTCCCACCTAGGACATCAGAGCTTTAAGTTCAGCTGAGACTCATAAAAGACAATTCTCAAAGACAAGGAAAAGAATGGTTGAGAAAAGTCAGTCAAGCAAGCACTGAAGCGAAGAGACTAATTCTCCCCTCTCTAACAGCGATCCTTTTGGTGTCAGTGCATTGCTTCCAGCTAACACCTACAGCAAAAGCCAGCAGGTGGAACAAACTACTTGAATTACTTTACTTCCATGGATCAAGACCGTGAACATCCACAGCTATCGCGACTCAACCAACCTTCAATATTTATAATCACAGGTTCACACATCTAGGGTGCAGAAAATATTCAGGTACATCAAATGTGAGGACAACAGTTAATGTCAGTGCAACAGGCGGTTGGTATTTCACACATCTGCAAGCACTTCCATCATTATGGAATGAGAACTGTTCTAATTTTGAGACTGGCTTACTGTTTCAGTCTAAACGTTGATTTCTGAAATACAAGTAGCTTAATGGCTTGCAGCACAGAACAATCTTACTAAGCATGAACCAATAGTCCTTTCTCATGATGTAATCTCCACAGTTCTGGCTCAGAGTTGTTTCATCCTACAGGACAACCAACTAGTGCAACGAACTGAAAAAATCACCTTGGATCAACTAACTTCACTCTATTTTTGCCTTTCTAATTTCCCCTTAAAGGAAAAAAGAATCATGTCTTTTAATATGAAAAGGTCAGCCTATCTTTTATCCTCTCCTTCAGTTTTAGTCAGAGATTCAGCGTAGGGGCTTGTGCTTTAATTTGAACCAAATGTTGAATGTTTCAAGTTCTAAAACCAGATCATAAGCTCAAAATTTCTAATAAGCATATTTCCTTTTCTTTAAGCTTTCCCTTGTCAATATTTTCATTCCATAAAAGACCACTTCCAGTGCAGCAAAATAAAACAAAATCAGTAAGAAACCAGACTCTGGTAGGATCCTAGGAGATGTTACCTTATATCTATTAGGTAGCAAAAGATCACAGTGCATAGGCACTCTGTTCCTCTTTCCATGTGTTTATAGATCTGGGGTAGCTTCTCTGCAAAGCATATACCAAGAACAATCAATATGGGGGCTGGGGGTAAGTCTATTATTGTTATTTCTCATGAAATAAAACTTTTCAGCCACATGCTGCATTAAGAGTACCAAAACCTGATGAGAGTAGCTTAATGCCTACTTAAAGCACTGGTATGTAGAAATGCTCATCAAGACATGGCAGTGAGATGATGGGTGTGAATGACTTTGGTCCAGCACCACCACGTGCTACCTCATGGCCCACCACAGGGAACCCAGAAGGCAGACCCCTATAATTAGTCACTTAATTCTAACTAATTTGCAGAGCAGGATGCAAAAGAGCTAATTAGCTTTATAAGCTGCCTAAAATGCTGAAGCGGGAAAAAAGAAATTGCTTAAAGTGCACCCTTAGTAATATGGTTTTGTGATTTTAACTTTTTTTAGTGACTTCATTCCCGTAAATCGGTTTTGAGTAAACATGCTTTTATCATTAAATCTTCTGTGTGATAAAGCTGACTCAGTGTAATATGACACACACCTCCTTCTTTCCAGGGCATCAAGTCATCTTTCCAGGGAAAACCCGTCGCTCTCTTTGTTTTCCACTCAAGAGCTCAAAGCCTTCCTGAAAGCCTCCAAGCAATCTGCCACAGGGGCACTAGGCTTTGGCTATAGTTTTACAAAAGCTATCTGCCGCTGCAGCAAAGTCCCCCTGAGCAGTGTGAGGACAGCGCAAAAAAAATCCCAGAACTCGATAATCAAAAGACATCCCATTTTCCCTCAGCTTTCCAGAAAAAAAAAAAAAAAGGATAAACAGTGTTCTAACAAATATTCAACAAGGTTCTTATGGAAATTAACACACTGTGCACCTAAACTTTAGGTACCGCTTCACCCATGTACAATTGGTTTGGTGCCTATCCCACCAGTTTGGAGAGAAATAGAATCACAGAATGGTTTGGGTTGGAAAGGACCTTAAGATCGTCAAGTTCCAACCCCCCTGCCATAGGCAGGAACACCTCACACTAAATCAGGTTGCTCAAGGCCCTGTCCAGCCTGGCCTTGAACACCTCCAGGGATGGAGCATTCACAACTTCCCTGGGCAACCCATTCCAGTGCCTCAC
>JANHGB010009168.1:0-20011 GCA_026283785.1 Coracopsis vasa
TGAGACTCAGAAAGTCCTTGGTCAGAGTAAACATTACTGAGCAACAACTAAAAACATCAGTGTTATCAGCGCTGTTCTCAGGCTGAAAGTCAAAACCACAGCACTGCACCAGCTACTAAGAAGGAGAGAAATGACTGCTACTGCTGAACCCAGGACATTTAGATAGAAAGAATTTCTGTTACAGTGACTTTCAACATTTTCCTTGAGAACACTATTTCCTTGTTCATACTTTCACTTGGAATTGCTGAAGATCCTGGTCTCCACATCTTTGTCCCATCAAGCTGGGAACAATACGAGATTGCTTCTGCTGGTTCTGGTCAGCATCATTGAACCAAAACCTAGAGAACGTCTTTCTTCCTCATGATTATTTTTACTATTTCCTTTTTTTCAGATAAATAGCAGTGAGGGAAGGGTATGTGGTGGCAGGAGAAGGACTGTTTTGAGAAGTACTTGGTTAGGGATTTAAATATTTGTCTGCTCCATGTCCCAGGATATTATCTGTGTACTTTCTCCCTGTCCTCACTCAGATTTGCAGTGTTCTTGTAGCAGGTGAAGTGCTGCTTTGTGGGCTGCCAGTCCCTGAAATGGCTAAATCAAAATGCTCTGGTGCATTGAATTTTGGCATTATTATTCAGTAAATCGTGTATCTTCCCCTCATCTTCTCCCACCTGATACGTCTTGCTATTAAACAGCCACTGCCTCTGACACCAGATGAATGCAGCCCAGACATCCAGGCAGAGCAAAGCACACCCAGGAACAGAAGATGCTCCTGAGGCAACCCTCTCAGAGTGAATGTCTCTAGACACATTAGCAATGCTGCATCCAGAGCTGTTTATCAAGTGCCAGAAGTGGCTCCTGAAGTGCCATTGGATATGTTTCTAACTCCATTAGACTGTAAAGCAAAGAAAGAGCCGAATCCCAGCAGCAGCAGGATGTGGGCTGGAAGAATAAAGACCATACAGGATAGAGATTAAATCCAGAAGTTATATACCTATACAAAATCCCCTTAGCCTTTCAGAGAATAATCCTCTGGTCTGTAATATTAATTCACCAGTTTGGAAATATTTCTCCAACCAAAAAAGCTCATTCAACCTATGAATTATGTATTTCTGCAAAGCTTGGATCTGATTTGGGTTTGGGGCATTGCTAACTTCCTATAACAAAAGCATGGTATTTACAGAACTATTTTATTTCAGTTGGGTCAATCTGTGCCGTGCCCAGAGAGGTCCCCTCACCTGGGCAGAAAAAAATGTTTCATTCTTGAATATTTTTCAGAAATTAAGGATCTGCTCTGAACCTAACTGTTGATCAGTCTGTTTGGGCTCTTTTACTCAGTTTCTTTCAATGGTTAACTCAGGTCTGCAATGTTCTTTCATTCTGCAACCTGAAGCATGCGTAGCTTAAGAGCTGTGGCTGTATCATCCTTTCAAAGCAAGCTATGGCATTCGTGAAAGGTTTCCAATCATGCTCCAAAGTTCCTTGGGTCAGGTAACACTGGGTAGCTTTTGGTTAACTTTTCTGATAATTACTTCATTTTTACATCTCTGTGGCTAAGAACACACCTTGATGGGTTTGATGTTGGAGTTAGTGAGGAAAGGCCTATACTCAGTGACCACATTCAGTGATTATATGACAACACAGCTCTTTGATTCCTATTAATTCTCTGCCCATTTCTTTGACACTGCAACTCTGCTGGCTGCCTTCCCTTTTCGTATGGTAAATCATCAGCCACTGAGCTGAAGTGGGCTAACACCTGGAAAACCCTTCCCTCAAATGGAGAAAATCTGAATACATTATTTGAACTCAAGATGATTTCAGAATCACCTCCTTATTTTCCATCTTGGAATGTTGTGCACCACTTTAATAACAACAGCTACTGGCATAGCCCTGTGGAGGGCTGTGGGTTAAATGTATGGCCTGTTCAAGAGCTCAGAGAAAAGCCTGTGCAGAAATTCCCACTGAGTTTATTAAGCTGGGATAGCTGTGTTACAGCAATTTGCCTATTGACACCTAGGGAAGGTGAAGCCAGTACAGTTTGGCCCATTTTAAAAATGACATTGCTTGTCCTTCATAAAAAGCCTGTTTGTTGCTTTGCAATTGCTTCTGACAAACACTGACAAGTTGGTGGGATTAGTAGGATGGTTTTGGCAAGGCAGCTTGCTTCTTCAGATTCTCCCACCCCTCATTTGCCCATTTTAGCAAGTTTTGTTAAATTGATGGCATTTAAAAAGTAATTAAAAATGGAGGAAAAGAGAGCAAAACAGAAAGCTGAAATACAAAGGCTTTTACTTTTTTTGTTGAATCGAAGATGTATTATCAAGGGTAAAACCCACAAACAATAACTGCCCAAAAAAGAGAAAAAAAGAATAAAAGGGAAAAAGCTTTCCTCGTCTTAAACATACCTGCAAAACTAAAGGTTAAGCTGTGAATTGGAAACAGCAAAACAGGCCGGTGGAAGATAAACTCTTTGGCATAAACTTCACTAAAGTCTACATGGCACTGATTTGAAGAGATATAGGGATATGGGAGACACTACTTGAGGACGTATGGGCAATTTCCTGATGAAAGACTGTCTCCAGGTACTATAAGGCTGAGTAATCTGTCTGTCTACTATCTCTGTTTGCCTCTCGAGTGTCTCCTGGAATAAATGCAGGCAGGTTTTGCTCAAAAGCTTCATGCTGTTGATTTGGTGTTCAACCCCGAAAAGGATTGCTATGCCAGAGTTCTTGAGCTTTGTCAGATCTGCAGTCCATCCTCAACCCCTGCAGCTGCAGCAGGCTGTGTTTGGGAGATGTTAGATCTGATGGAGTGGAAGCCGAAGCAAGTGATGGATCCCAAATCATGTCCTGCATCCAAAGCCTCTAATGCATACTGTGAGTATGATTCTAATTCAGACATAGCTTCAGGCTCGTATTCAGAAGAACCAACTTGTTGATAAAACAGGTAAGGGAGATCATTCAGCCTGATGGCACAGGTTTCACAGGTGGTACCCAGACACCACCAGCTTGGGCATCAATGTAAAATTCCAGCTTGATTTCACTGCCTTGTTTCTCATTCCATTCTGATAACTGGCATATGCTCTGTTTATCTACAGTAATAGACAGTTTCTTCATCCCTTGCCTTCTCAGTGTGTGACAGGTATAAACCGCTGGTTACAAACCCTGAACATTTCAGATTCTAATGACATTTAAGGGAAAAGGTTCCCAAGCCCTTGAAAGAAACACATCACTGAAATAAACAAAGCAGCAAGCACAACTTCCTTGCTGTTAAAGCGATAAAGAAATTAACAGCACACCAGGTTCCAGAACCCCTCTGCTGTTTGGAGATATCTCCCTTTTTCTCTTTTTTTTCTAACCTCTCTCTCCCACAAAAACGTATAAAGGGAGCTGCAGTTGAAGGGATGGCAAGAGGCAGGAAAGATATTGCTTCCCCTGAGTTTTATGAAGCTGATATCAATCTTTTTTTTTTTTTTTCATAAACTTCAGGCCTGTTATTACCCTAAAAGCGTGTTCCACGGCATTTAATGTGACACTGATGAGAATACAAATAAGGGGAAGTGAGGGAGATGGAGGACAGGGAGAGAAAAATCAAATGATGTTAAATGCGAGGACCTGAACAGCGCTTCCATATCCATTGCCATTGAGGAGAGTTTAAAAGAGCCATGAAACTGCAGAGCATCTGAATTGTGTTTGGGGGCAGTAAATCAATTTAAGCTTCAGCAGTAAGGGGAAAAAATACGATCTGAGGAAGGTGAGAAAAGAAATTTGGGTTATGGAGGCATGAAGGCTTGCATGTGAGCTAATGAGGCATGCTTTTGCTGAGTGTTGTGTAGAAAGTGAGGATATAAATGCCCTTGAAATTGGGATGATTTGGAATGAAAAAAAAATACTTTGGGTTTTTTGAACTTTCATCTGGAAGGGTATGAAATGCTGATTAGTTTTATGTCAAGTTTATCCAGTCCTTGACCAGGGACTAATAGATGTGCATAACTAAATAGAGAAAAGTTCTTGCTCCTGAGAGAAAAGGTTGGATTACTTGTTTTGATTCTTCTCCGATACATGAATAGCCAATAACTGGCACATTCAGAAGAAACCAAAAGAGGTAATTCTTCATACAGGGTGTATGCATGAAATTCCTTGCTGTAGAACATTGGGAATATGTAGAGTTTCCATAGATGCAAGCAGAGACCGGACATGTTCATGAAAGGAAATCCACTGCATATATATACTGCATATATATAAACCATGATTGGATTGGGAAATTCTTGAGCTGCAAACTGCTGGAGATTGGAGTGTATTCTGAAGAAGTATTGCTTCATGACTGTCCAAAGATATATTCCTTCAACGGCATCTGCTTTTTGTTGCTCTCAGGAATGTGATCTGAGGTGACAACAACTACATTCATTGTGGAGATTATCAGCCTTAAAACAGGAACCATCATGATTTTAGGCATGATTAGAGATTATTCTTGGAAGCGTGAGGGATTCCATTGTGCCACACTCCAAGGGGATTTTTGCATGCTGCTTGGAAACAGTCCCCCTTCCTCCTTAGCCCACAGGCGACAGCCCCATGAGCAGAAGATGGGATAGGAGAGCAGGTCTCACCAACATTATGGTCTTTCTTGACACCAGTTTTTCATTGCAGCAGGTATTTACAGTGAGGTATTGTTCAGTGCTAGGCTGAGCCACAGTCGAGTGCAATTTTTGCAGTTACAAACCTAGGCTTTTAGATGACATTCATGAAGCTGTGTCTGGGGAGAAAATCTTGACCTGTCTCAGCTGAAGATCAGACCTATAGTGCTGTTGACACAGATGGGCTCACCGGACTGCTGCAGGGATCACTTGGGTTACATAATCCAGCTGCAGTGCCACAGGGTAACAAAGCGAGCATTTAGTTACTTCACAAATTCACTCCTTTCGCCAAGCTACATCCTCAGACTTAATTCCTGTGGGGAAGTTTACAGGATTGTGGAGACCAACAGGAAGTAACAAATACCCTCTCTGAACTGAACCTGGAGAAGAAGTGATGGAGTGCAACTTGGACACGGACTTGAATGCAGTCAGAGCAATAATGTCTTTCTGTTCATCCCAATTAACCAATAGGATGTGCCATCAGCTCTTCAGAGAGTAGTTAAGGAATATGAGAGCCAGTTCAACAGTCTTCTGAGAAATCTGTGTTAGCAGTTTCAAGAAGTGTTGCTGTGAACACTATGTAACCGATATGGTCATAAATTACCTGATACTGCCATAGGAAACAACACTGCAGGTGTCTTCTTGCTAACCCTTCCAGACTCTGTAAATGCTCCATAAATATATTCATTTTCTTGAATGAATTCTGCCATATGTATAATCAGTTCTCAGTTCATAATGTAATCTCAGGTACCTGGTGCCAAATTTGCATGTATAAGCACATGAGGAAAATTATCTCATTTACAGATTATTATTCCAAATGAGAATTCAGAATCTGCGCATGAAGATTGTATGTAATTTTCCACAGGCACAAAATTTTTCATATAACTCAATATACATTTTTATAAGAAAAAAGCTATTACAACTCACCGTTTGTCAAAACAGCTATAACACTATTTAGAGATGAGAAAATAGTGGTAAAAATTGCAGTAGTGAGAGTATGTATGTTTTGAGTTTTGATGAGATGTAAAATTGGCTGAAGTTATTTCTAATTTCTGCTAAAGAAGATCGTCTTGAAATGTCAGTATTTCACGAGTGTTTTCAATAGCTCTTCAAGTGACACAAAGTACTCTCATGTCAACCTTAGAAACTCAAATCTATGCAGCTGTTCCTACCTAAGGAATTTCCTTTGCAAAGATCATTCCTAGTTGAGGACCAAAAGAGGACTGTTAGAAAGAGAAAACAAATTTCAGGAGAGATTGGAATTCTTCAAAGCAATGTCGGTCTCATTTTTTTCCTGACTGAATGTGCAGTGAAGGAAGAGGGGATATCTGTTGCCATGTTTTGAAAACAACCAATATTAACAATGTAATCTGAAGGCTTAATCCTGGAACTTTTTTGTGGTGAAGTTTTTCCCCAGCCATGTATTTATCACTGACTTAATGGTGGACAGCTTTCAACTCATCCGTGCATAGGCTAACATCTCATAACACTTGGATAACTTGGACTCTAACTTTCTATGGGAAGGGAGTGTGGTCTTTGCTCAGTGGACACTTTGGGATCCCTAAGCTTTTCAGTAATTTGGAATTAATTGGAAGAAAAAGGTACTTCATGATCTTTAGGCATAATTTTGTGGGGAGCTGTTCTCGAGAAGTGGAATAGTCAGATGTGTGATTGTTTGTGGCTTTGATACACCACATACAGTAGAAAAATCTCTAGATAAATCTGTGCACCCACACTTAACCCTGTGTTTAGGATGTCACATTTTTGAGGAATAAACCTCATCAATTACAAAGAAAAGTTCCACCCCAACACTATCAAATTGTTTCATAAAAGAATCAGGTATTTTATTTTGTTTTGTTTTGTTTTCACTGAAAAGCATTTCAGTGTGAAAGACAACAAAGAATTCCATTGCTTTATTTAAATCAAATTCAGAAAGAAACCATCCTGAAATAGCATGGGGTTTGGACATTTTAAGTAAAGGCAGGAAGATCACCAGAGGTGTCCAGGTTGTGCAAAGAAAAGCTATAACGATGGTGTTTGTCTTTCTATAATGGTCACATAGGCCGTTCATGCCATGACAACCCCCAGCTTTTGTCACAAGTTTTTTCCCCATCTGCAGGTATTTTATGAGCAGAGGTAGTTCGTGCTCTGCCCCTCTCTCCTTCAGAGGATAATGTTTCTGTTTGCTTGATGAACTTCTTCCTGTTCTCATCAAGTCTTCATTCTCTTAAATAACAGAGGGAGCACACTCATTTTCTTAGAGGCGACGATGACCTGTAAGCTAGCAGCAGGACAGGGAGAGACAGACCAGGTCATGATGTAATTATACCCACTCTCCTGAGAGCAGAAATTGATTTGTGCCTTCAAAGCTAATAAAAACTTCTTATTTGTGGGATGATTCTGCCAGCACCCAACAGGTGGCAGAACAATTTTCACTCAACTGAAATTGTATGTTTAAAAAAGGTCCTTCAGGAAATAGGAACAATTTTATTTTATTTTATTACTCAAAACTTGATTCTGCTGAATACTAAAAGACCTATCTAATAGCAATACACTTTTAAAGTAATGTAATATTTACAGCTGGAGCCTTCAGCAGAGGAACAGTAGAGTATGTTTATTTTGCAGCTCAGTAAATTATGTATATACCAAGAATCAAATGGATGTTTTCAGTTGATCATGCTAATCCAAACAAGCTTTCTTTATGCTTTTTAATCTGGAGAATTTGTTTTCCATTCCCATGCACATAATTATCGAAGCATCTATTAAACACTATAAATAAATCCAGCCCCCAAAATTTGTCTCCAGACTCTAAATACATAGTATGACTGCAGGGCATATAATTTCTCAGCAAAAGCTGGTGGGTTTGTCACTCTCCCTGAGCTCTTAAAGGGGAGCTGCAGTGATGGCTAAGTAAATATTTGCTAAATAAGAACATATATATTGAAATTTATGCATAACTGTTGAGAAATATCTGGCAAAATTTCCATCTCTGTACAGTACTAAAGGCTGTATGTAGCTTTCCATAAGCTTTGCCAAGTTCAGGATGGACAAGAGCAGGCTTCATTTTTGACACTTGTTTCCCTAACTTGTATACAGGGGAAAGTCCCAATCTGGACTTTCTATAACCAGATTCCCCTGAGTATTTGGGAGAACAGGGACAAATTATATGGAAATACAGTGAACGCTGTTGGCCAGACAAGCTCTGCTCTTGCTTAAACTCAGCAGAGTTCACCCCAGCATAAGTTAATAATTTGAAAAAGGCAACTTGCATGACAGTAAAATAAAATTTCAGAAAGCTTAGGAGACTTCAAAACTCAGACAAAACCTCAGAAACCTGTTAAAAAAATAAGGAACTCAATGTATGTGTATGTATGTTTACCTGTGCATGAACATTTTTAGTCAGAAATTCCTCGGCTTTCCATCAGCTTTCCAGTTTACACTTTATTATTATTATGTCAGTGTTCATCAGTCTGGGCATGTAACATGAACTGCAGGATCTAATGTTTCTTGGGTCTCACTGGAGAGCCAGTGGTGCAACCCTGACCCTGATTTGTGCTGACGGCTGCTCCCAGTCATGTCATTCAGATGTAGCCACTCAATCGGTGGTCACTAAGATTTAAAGGTGGCTGGATGTGATGGTACCATTTTCACTCACTGTTTACTGTTGAATCTACTGTTTTAGTGTGAGGTGTCCCTGCCCATGGGAGTGGGGTTGGAACTTGATTATCTTAAGGTCCTTTCCAACCCTAACTATTCTGTGATTCTACGAATCTAGTGAACCTCAAATATGCTAAGCTGTAAGGAGGAAAAGGCATGGACATTATGACAGACAATAAAAAAGAGAAGTAGAAAGAAAAGGGTCACTAAGCCAAAATCAGACTACTGGTTTGTCACCAGTCCCTCTAGAATCCCAGACCTGCTCTGGGATTTATGGAGAAGAATCCTTATCACCAATACTGCATTCGGATGGTTTTCCTCTCACACTTTTCTCTGGCACTGGAGCAGTGGCAGCCTTTATTAGATGAACATGCCTTTTGCTTCAGCATGAACTGCTGGATCCCCCGTACACATTTATTTCATAGTCAGCTCAGTGCAGTCTGCAAGTTAATCTCCATTAGCCAAAAAAATGCACAAGTTGTTCGTAGAGTATCTTTTAAGAAGTTAAATGAGAAAAAATATCACTAGAAAAAGTGCAGAAAGCAAAAAGCTTGGTATTGCTTAGTTGTTTCTTTCCAGCTGGATTGTTCTCTAATGCTGAATGTTAATTGGAAAATAACAGCATTCCTGCTTGCTTTTAGAAAATCAATATGCATTTTTCTGTCCCCCTCCCCCATTCAGGTTAATTCATTACTGGGATATTTTTAGAAAAGTGAATAAATAAAAACAACCCTTTTGCAGTCAAAAATTAATAACTATACCCAGCCAGAACGACCTCCCCAGTGCCATCCTTTCCCTGCCTTCAGTGTTGCTCACTGTTGTCCATGCCAACCGCCTGCCCCAAATCACTTGTTGCCCTTTCCACAAAGCTGGATACGCATCCAATGTTCCTTTGAACTGGCACAAGCTGCAGGATCAATGGCTCTGTTTGGCAGGGGCTCAGCTGCTGGACATTTTGCAGCAGCAACAGCTTGGCAGTGTTGCCTCAGTACACGGACATTAACACCAGCTCACCATTCCCTGTTGACCAAGTGAAAGAGCAAGGCAGAAGAAGAGAGGACAGAACTGGAAATGCAAAGAGGCGAGGTCATATTTCATAGATGATGCCTCACAAGATAAACAAGCAGTAATTCTAGCAACATTGTTTTGCCTTATTTTTTTAATGCATAGTCCTGCTTAAATCCCCCTGGATCTAATTAAAACTTTGTTGGCCACCCACCAATCAAGATAATTACATTGTCTGGCAAAAACAACAGCAAGAAAGACAAAATAAGATTGTGCAGAGATGCACCTATGTGGCAGAACAGACCAAACCAAACCTGGAAAACAATCCAGGCCCCATGCCTTGTTCATTTATTTTCGCCTGTTTTGGAAACTGCAAAAAGAACTGAACTGTGTACAAGACGTTGAGTTTGCACCACCTCAAAGAGTCCTTCAACAGATGTTGAAGGCAGTAAAATGCCCAGAGTGTGTCAATGAGGATTTGAAATCACGATAAGGGAATCTTGCAGGAGATCGAGGCACGATGTTAAGTATTAAAATGAGCTGACTGCTGGGAGAAACCGAATCAGAAAAGAAGCTCTTACTGCAGTGAAAGAGCAGACACTCAAGATGTGTTATTTAGAGCAATCACTAATAAACCAGGACTTGCTTAAGTTCTTCCCAAGCAAGGTCTGAGATCCTTGACTTACTCCTTGCTCTCTCAAGTTCCCTGGATACTGCTCCTGTGATAGCTGGCTTTTTCCATGACAGCAAACATATGTAAGTTATGCTGCAAATGAATCTGATCCAAGCTTTATTGAAATCAATGAAAAGACTCCCACTGATTGCAATCAGGCATAAATGAACTGAAATGTACATGGAGACTTGGCCAGACTGGAAAATTGAAACAATTTTCAAACAGGATATCAAAGGGTCTTTATCAAAATGTTAAAAATTACTTTGGATTGAACAAATACAAAAGTGAAGCACACTTGATATCTTTTGAAAAAACATTGTTTCAAATGGAGGAGAAAATCAGAGCGAATCAGACTTGGACTCATACATGTGTTTGGAGGGCTCCAAATATTGGCAAGCACAATTTTGGCATCAGAAAAGCAGAAACCCTGAATTATTATGAATTGCGTGAAAATACATTCAAATGGAGTTTTTCCCATATGCTTCCTTGATATGAGAACAGATATTAAACACAGAGAGTAAACACTCCTGAAAATAAATGGAATCTCAGAGAATGCTTGCAGTGAAATCATCAGAAACATCACTTATGAGTTTCTTCCACTGCTCAGGCTATTTATTGACCTTTGTGTGTGTATACATGTATTAGACAGACTTACTGGTTTATCATCACTTTTATTTCATAAATCTGATTATTTAAAAAGAAAATATTTTGACTGAAGATGAAGGGATACCTTTTTTTTTTTCTGTTTTAAGACATTAATTGAAAACTGACATAATTTCAGTTCATTTTCAAATTATTTTATAGAATCCATTGCCTTATAGACTCCATCCCCTTATACCTAGTATCAACTTTAACAGAAATTAGAATTATCAGGGTCCTGTTTACCAGAAACAAGTATCTGTATATGAGCTTTACATAGCTTAATCTTCCAGGTACTACACCCACAGATGTTCCAGATGAATGGCTAAGAACTCTGAACCCAGTACCAAACTCATGGAAATAAATCCTTTTATGTCGCAAGGTGTTCTGGCAAGCACCTTAATTAATTAAAGCCATATGAATAACTGACTTTTTGAATTCCCTGTCCAAACTGATTTTACAAAAGGGACAAAAGAGATTCAGAAATTCAAGATTCATTTCCAGCTGAAAGCAACAGTTTGTTCAGCTTGCAAAACAGTATTTCGTTTTCCTTTTATGTATATATGTTGGCATATATATTTAAAATGTACATATTTTGAAAAATCTTTCAGGCAGGGCAAATTATCTCCAGGATCATTTTGTAAGGAGGGAAAAAAAAGAAAGGAAATCCTTCATTTTCACAGTGCTCAAATGGAATATTTAAAGTTGACTGCTTTGGTTTTGTATTATGTGTTGAAACATTTCAGAGTAGATTTTGAGCCAGTAGGAGCCTTGTCTTCATTCTGTCCTCCATAGTTAGGAGGACTAGTAGCTTTTTGGTTTTGGCTGGGTTTCTTTTTCTTGTGAGGTTTTTTAAAGAAAGAAAAGAAAACAAAGGAAGAGCATTGATAATCTCATATAAAACCATGATATCAGGAGCTCAAAATTTACTACGATTCACAGCTAAAAGATTGAAAACACAGAAATACGTATTTTCCTTTGCATTTTCTCCTGATTTTCCACCACCCATTCCAAAACTTGATACTTTGTCAGAACACTGGGATTTCTCACCAAACACAGACTAACACACTATCTCTCATAACTACTTCTGCCCTCATTAAAGAGTATAACTTTCTCTGTCCTACCAAGCCACAGAATGGTAGATGGGTGTCACAGATCTGAGAAGCTGTTAAAGAAGCTACCAGTCTGGAGGGAGAAAAGGTCAGAGGAAGTTTTCCTCTCTTCATCTGTGTTTCTGGCCAGGTAGATCCTCTGAAACCATTAACGTTCTAAACAGGGGTGTCTGATTATGCATTGTGATGTTCAGATGTCAGTGTCTATTAGAAAGTGTCATACTGCTTATCATTTAGCAGAAAAATTCATGTGATTAACTTGTTTTAGGCAAAAATGAGCTGGGTTAGTAAAACCAGCTTTAACTGATGGCCAGATCTCTCTCTCCTGGCTTTGTACCATGGGAGTGTGTGAAAAGCTCAGTTGGTTGAGCTGTGAGTGATGCAGTTGTCTCCAGAAGAGGACTTCTGACCATTACTTAGGAAATGATGCATCAGTGAAGCAGCGCAGAGCTGCCTCACAGAGTTTTTTGCCTGGTCATGTTTTCAGTTCTGAAATAAAATGCTGTCAATGAGCAAGCTCACAACTTCAATCAGCCTCAAACGTTCTGGGGAGTTTTTTATATGTTTTTTCTTGCAGTAAAAAGGTAGGGTAGAAGAACAATATTTTTTTTCCTCTGTCTTTCTTCTACTAGGTATTTTATCTTTAGTTGCACCTGGAACTTCTATGTTGTCAACACTTCTGGCTAAGAGAAATCAAGCAAGGTGCAGCAGCAAGAAAACACCATCTGTAATGATGACAAACTATAAACACCATTCACAGGCCATTAAGTTTGTAATCTTTTTCTCTTCATCATTATTCTCTTACCTCCATTAAATTCTTCCACAACCAAGTGAAGAAGCCAAAGGTGACAGCGGTAGAGTGATAGACAAGAATTTTTATTGTCCTGTCGATACAGATAAACCTAGAGCTGATAGAATGTCAGGTGAACTTCCTCAGTGGCGACTAAAGTTCAGTAATGTCTGGAAAAGGGAGAAAATACAAATGATTTTTACGCCTGTTAGGCTTTTAAGAAGATTTATGTCACTGAAGTATCCTGACTTTATGGA
Organism: Coracopsis vasa; assembly: GCA_026283785.1. NCBI lineage: Eukaryota > Metazoa > Chordata > Aves > Psittaciformes > Psittacidae > Coracopsis > Coracopsis vasa. The sequence goes on from JANHGB010009168.1 coordinate 12,764, forward strand.
AGATGTGTTGAGTGGTATTTATTGTTCACAGGAAACTATTATCTGCACTTGATCAGTCTGCTTAATATCGCAGAATCTCAAGGTTGCAAGACAACCAGAGGCATCCCACAGCCACGATTCTCTTGAGGAACAGGAAAGGCCTAGGAGATAAGGGAATTAAAATGACTCAAAGAACACAGCTAAGCAACTTGCAACTGGTTTTGAACAGCTGCAGAGACCCTCCATTGGTCATGGGAAGGAAGGTTTTCATCTCCAACCAAGGAAAAGAAGAAAAAGAACATACTGAGAGCCAGATATGTAAAAGATACATGCCTGTGGTAACCTTTCTCAGTTTTCTTCATGTCCTTTTTGAATGGAGGGCCCATGTCAGAAACAGTACCCCATGTTCAGCCTCCTCAGTGCTAAGAAGGAGGTTATAATTCGTTCTGATCTCCTAGTGATGCTTTGCCAAAGGCAGAAGAATATGCAGTTTGCTTTATTTGCAAAAAGAGACCCCAGTGCAATCTCCAGTCCTTTTCCAGTCCAGACTGGTGATCCAGTCAACTTTCAAATCTCTGCCAATTGCTTTGACCTGCCATACTTCCTCAGTTTACCATGAGACTGCTGCGGAAGCCAGTGTTACAATAGTCAGCTATTTAGTAACAGAAGACAATCAGGTTGGTCAAGCATTATTTGCTTTTGCTAAAGCAATTTTCATTTTTCCTTTTATGTGGTTGGAAATGTCCACAGTGTACATTTCAGTTATTGATGGCAAAAACCTTTTGGGTATTATGGGGCTGCTTTAAAACAGTCAGGATGAAATGTGACAATTGCTGGGTCATCCCTGTGGTTATCATTCATATTGGTGGTAGTGAAGGACTTGACTACAAGATACACCTCAGGCTTCCTCCTTCTGCTAATGTTTACTGGTTTAAAGGTTGTTATAATAAAACTCATTGTAGCTTTGAGCTCCAGCTCAGATTTTTCCTTAGCTGCAAGCTCAGAGCACTAGCTCAGTACGTGCAGTCCTGATATAAGTGCAGTCCTTGCAATTCTACTTTACACTCAAGTAAACTACAAAACCCAGCAGAATCTAAGACCAGCTTTTCAGGGCAGCTTTCCAGGTTTCTTGGGCTGCAAAAGGTGATCAAGAGAGAATGCCAGCTTGGAATTCCAAGCAGAAGTTTTTCTCATCAACAGTCTTCTATGGCCTGGTGTGTTTTCGGCTTCTAAAGACCATGGTAAACCCTGACATGGGAGCAGCACTCAGGAGCGCAGGGTGACAGTGGATTGATGCTTCCAGATCACAAGGGGAGGGGATCACTGGACAATGCAAGCAGAGCACAGAGGAGCAGGTGATGCTAGAGAAGGAAGGGGATTAAATAACAGGATCTATAGGCATACTGACAAAGAGGGCTAGATTCAACATCAGTGTGGATGTGGTAGCTGTGCAGCCACATGAGTATTGCTTCAGCACGTGACAGGGAGTACAAGCACATTTGGGGGGGTGGGAGGCAGTGGTGGGGTGCGTGTGTCATATGCTGCCTTCCTGCCATGGCAAATTCATCCTTGGCTTATCACTGAAATCATTGTGCAAAGCTGGCCCAGGAAGTTTCTGCAGCTGTAAGAGCAGGAAGGAGGTCTGGACCCAAAGAGTAAAATGCAGAGTCTGTGCCATGGGTATGAGGTTTGCCATCTGTGGTGGGATGGTGTGAAAACCCTTGGGATCCAGAAGTGGAAATGAAACAGAGGAGCCTACATGAGAGATTTTCCAGAGCAGAAAGATCCAGACAGCTCCTATTGTGCCCAGAGAGTGCTGCTGGCTGATAAGCATCATTAGGTATTTCAGTATAAACAGTGCTTTCAGGAAAACTGGAACCAGGTGCTGAGTATTTTCCTGTACTTAGGGGCAATCACACTGATGGAATCTGCTTGCCACCCAGCTCTTCTTGCCAGGCAAATTGCTATCTGAAATCTCCATCTGAGGATTTAGCAAAGCAAAATGGCTTTTTAAATTATAAAGTGGAAAAATCTTGCACTTCTATTTTTTTTTTGAGATCACTTTAAACCTCAGTCTTTGCAACAGGCTGCAGCAAGAGGGAGTAAAAGAACAAAAAGCCCTTGCTGTTAATATTTATGGCAACTAAAGCAAACTCGCATCACATTTGCAGATGAATGGGAGCCCCTGTTAAAAGCTGCAGCAGCTTAATTTGGGGATGGCACGGGTTTGGGGCTTGGTTGTCTGGAATAACAAAGGAGAGCTTTCATGTTAATTAATTTAGAGGAATTATTAGTGTTAAAAATAAATAGTTCAATCACCATTCCAAAAATAATCTGAGCAATGGAAATGAAATTCAGTGGAAAGAAGATCGAAATTTTATTTCAGTTCCAGATTTTTTTCAAGTAATTTTTGTCTGCCAAATGCATTGCCCCTAAGTGAGGTCCTACGATTTACTTTTGATAATACCTATATAACAATTATCTAAATATTGCTACAAAATAAGCCATATAGGTAAATAATTTCCATTTGTTCAGTAGAATAAGAGTCACTTGGAAAGAGTTGTTTCGATGCATATAATTAATCTCTATTTTATCTGAAGACTGAAATATCCAGAACCTTAAAAAAATAAAGTGAAAAAAACTCTCAAAAGAGAGTTGTAAAAAACCTGTAAAACTGTATTTACAGTTCAAAACCATTTTATTTTCCTAAGGGAAACTGCAACAAGCGCTCTTGTATCCTGACTTGTGATTTCTTTTTTTTTTCAAACAGAGATTCCTTTTGAAGGAATTATGTGTAATGTCAAACTACATTATTCATCACTCACCGTGGCTTGATAGGAATCAATGGAGTAGTGTTCTTCTTGGGCTCCCTTCATTACACAGTCTTAAAAGAGAAAAGTGATGACTTAAAATGAGTGTAGATTCATGAAATCCTGATTATACAAATATTTACCAGGGAAAGATTATACTGCTTATCGTAGAAGACATTTGAGTGCAAAATAGACCAGGCTGTGCTATGCCCCTGCTCTATATTGAAACCTCAGCTGGTTAACCCCATCTAATTCTATTTTTTCTCTCCATCCTTTTTCATTCCTCTTTCCCCCTTTCTACTCCATCAAAATGTAGGCAATGTTGACATACTCCTCGAGTTGCTTCCATCATACAGGTTACATAGTCTAGCATGTTTCAGAAGTCAGGGATCCTGAGAAGCCAGGGAATATCTCAGGACCACATTTTCACAAGCAGTTTCTGACTGCAACTTGTGAAACACTCTGGAGGAAAGGATTCCCGCAGATGGCAGATTATTGCAATCACTGTCATAAGGATTTACGCCCTTGACTAAGCCCATATTTCCACCCATCCCTGAATCTGCCCAATCTCAAATGAAGATTTGTGTACTCATGCACGTTTCATTCTGTTCCTGTTTCTCTCCTCAAGGCTATATAAATCCTTAGGAAGATTCTTGCTCCACTGCAACAGCTACCCAGAACTGCCATCTACTCCCATCACTAGATTCCTCCTTGTGCTTCCTGACTCTGAAAGTGAGAACCCCTTTTGCAGACCTCTGCCTCTGCAGTAATTCCTCCCTAGCAAAGAGGAACACCCCCTGCCACTGCTTATCGTGGTAAAGGCCGGGGCTGAAGAGGCCAGCTGAGACCTGCAGATTTCATTTGGTCTCACAACTTCTTGTTTTATAGTGCCAACAACTGTGTCCTGTTCCATGGTTGCCAGGGCTTGCTCCTCTCTCCTTCCTCAAGGCAACACTGGCCGTGTGAAACATAAGAGCAGTTTTCTGATCAGGCAGCATAGCAGTTTTGGGAAAACACATTCCCCTCAGAGGATGGAGCTAGGCATATGGTATAGCTTGTGCTATTGAAACATCAGATCAGGTGTAACCTCAGCTCAGAATACCCACAAATGCAGCCTTTCCTTTCTCATGAGCATGGCCACATAGTTCAGTCACTATACACCAGTGCTTCCTTTTGGCTGAGTATATGAATTCCAACCCTCCCTCATGACAGCTAAGCTGTAGCTCCCAACTCAGGAAGCTACCCCTTACATCAAAAGACAGGGGATTATTCTTTTGTGCCAAAGACTCTGGCTTCATATCTCTGACGGCTCAATCATCACATCATTTATGGCAGAAAGATGGCTGGCAACAAGATTAGATTACGGCAATTTAAAATGTCTTGCTCAGATTAAGTGCAGACCATGAGTATTCAAAAGCACATATAATCAGACTGTAAAATTGAGTACTACAGCAAGCCTCAGACTAACAAGAGTGTAAATAAGGATTACACAAATTTAAAGAAGATGGGTCCATCCGTAGCTATTAAACAGAAATAATCAGGTGGAATTTCTGCTGTTAGAAGCTCCTAAACTGGTGATTGCTAGAAACAGTGATGAGGGAAAGGGTGGTACTGTACATCTCTGTTCTGTACACACCCACAACAAAGGTTATGCCCTCAGGTCAGATCCGGTATTTTCTCTCCATGACTGAATTGTGTGCAATTGTTGAAGAGCTCTGCAGGTATGGTATACTCACAGTGTATAAGGTGTGCACTATCAGAGGCACATCCACATTTCTTAGTGGTCACTCATCACAATCCAAAGATAATAATCTGCCTAAATGAGACAGCTATATTGTTTCCCTCATTAGCCTTAGCCACTCATTGGCATGCAAATCTCCATGACAATCCCAGAAGAAATTTCCTCTGGCCTCTTATTAATTTCCCTCTTCCAAGTTCTTTTTCTCCATTGCCCACTCATCTCTTTGAATTTCATCCCTTTAGATTAAGGGCTTTTTAAGAGACTTGTCCTTTAGTGCATCGTTTGGGATAGATCCATCTGATCAACCTATTGTATAGAAGACAAAGAAGTGGGTTGATAATAAGGTAGTTCCATCTCCAATCCTTATTGCTTGGCTGATCACACTGTGACTCAGTTTCCCCATTTATACAGCAAGAGTGGCCTTTGTGAAGAGCTTTGGGCTTGGTAAAGGAAAGGAGCTGTTCAAACGCAAAGTGTTAATTATTATACCAGCAGGCTGTAACTAAGAGTAACCATTTAGCTGGGAGATCTGGGAACAGGTATGCAGTTAATTGGGAGATTTAGTTGAGGTCTGGTGGTTACACTGCAGACAATCCATCATTGTTGTAAGCAGCATGAAGTTATGCCCAGCCTCGATTACTGTAAGTCTCCCTTTACCTGTGGTCTTGCGCTAATATCCCAAGACGTGTCACCAGTAAGCATTTGAGTGAAATCTCTAAAAGAATGTGGAACAAATCGGTAAATCTCTTTCTGTAATGCACTGCCAAAAAATACAATGAAGTCTTCCATGTCAGGAAGGAAACGTTAAAAACATTAATTAAAAACTAAACTCTCCTGGAAATCAAATGGGAAGGAGTGAAAGCAGGGAGATGGGATGGAACAAAATTCAATGGAATAGTCTTAATTCACACAAACGCATAGGTATTTGCAAGTGTCTGTGTCGGACAGTGGTGCTGCTTCTGGTAAGTTACCAGTGGCTCCCATAGCCAGCAGGCACGAACCTCTGCAGAGTTTGGTGATCTCCTCTGGCCACTGCTACTGACCACTCCTAACGAAACAGATCTAGTAAGAGAGGAGTTCAGTTCCTAGGGGAGAAATTGCTGGTCCTGAAAATGTGAGACAGCTAGAGCAGAAAGGGTTTTTTTTCTGCTGATAAACCAGTGGTGGGGAATTTCTCTCCCCATTTCCCACCACCAACTGCTGTAATTTCATCTCCAAAATCTTGTCCCTGTCTCCATCAGCATTTATGCGAGTGCATCTCTGCCATGCCTGCGTGATTTATTGAAACATCGACAGCTACTGTAAATGACAGTACAGCAAAGCAAAGGCGGAGGAGGGAACGGAGGGGTAGAAATGTGACTTTCCCTCTGTCAACCAAGCACAGCTGCCTATTCCCAGCAACTGTAGAGTTGGCGAGTTTCATAGGGACATTTCAGAGCGTGATCAGTCGTTTAAGCCCACTTAATCGAATTAAAATATTTCCTCTGAAAACACTATACACGCATGTATGTATGTTTATATGTATGTATTGCTCCTTCGCTTTGCACATTTGCTTCCAAGTCCATGTGCGGTAGGTTTAGTATGCTGTGGAGTGGGTTTTAGGGGTTTGAGCTGATGGAAGGGATAGGGTGATTTGAGTTTAAAAGTTGGGGTAAGTCTTTCATGGAGTGTTGTGTGTGTGTAATGTGTGTGTGTGTGTGTGGGGGGTGTGAGTAACCAATCGCTCACGACACACGCGGGGCGTCCTGGCGGGGCGGCTGCGGGAGGAGTGTGATGCAGAAGCGGCGAAGTGGGAGCGAGCAGAGAGAGAGCGAGCGGGAGAGGAGCGCGCAGAGACTTCCACCGAGGCAGCCAGGAGGAATCACCAGCCAGGATTTGCTCCTCTCTCTCTCCCTCTCTCTCTGATTTCAATTCAGCTCCTCCCCCGTGTGGTTGTGGCTTTGCCTTCCATCAAAAGCCTGATCAGCGACGCCAGTCTTGGGGGGGTGGAAAGGAAAAAAAAAAGAAAAAAGGAAAAAAAGAGGGGAAAAAAGAAAAGGGGAAAAGTGCAAAAGAAGCAAAAGAAAACAAGGGGTAAAAAAGAGGGGGAAGTGAACAATCTCCCCTGCCCCCGCCTGCATCTAACCCAGCAGAGTCTGAAACTTTGTGGAGTTCTCGCTGTGTTTACCCCGCGGCGGGTAAATCGGCAGCACCCCGCTCTCTCTCGCTCCTGCTCTCTCCTTCTTGCTCTTTCTCCCTCGCACTCATCAGCAGTCAGCAGCGATGGAAAAAGTTGCTGGCTGGTACCCAGCCTGGCACGTTGCTCTGCTATACTGGACATGGCTTTTCCTCTTCACTTTTGGCTTTACCGGTGCAGAAATAACTTGCAGATCCTGCCATTCCCAGGTGAAGCCGCAGCAGCAACATCCGCAGCAGGGATTACTAATGCATCTGAGGACCGACAGAGGAGAAAAGGAGCAGAGGAGATTCCCCGGAAAGAAGGGAGGTGAGAGAGGGCAAGAGGCCGGGATGGAGGCGGAGGATGCCGGGTTGCAAGCGACCCTCTCTCCTGCTCCTCCGGGGACGAAATTCAGCGGCTGGGAGACCCGGCGAGCGACCAGGGACACCGAGAAAGTGACCAGGGAGAGCCGGCCCCGAGCGGCGGCGGCAGCGGCTCCTGCTGAGGACCAACCTCTCCGCGGCCGGGGGTCCCCCGCGGCGGGCGGCTGGCCGAGGTCG
>JANHGB010009170.1:0-19916 GCA_026283785.1 Coracopsis vasa
TAGAGCTTGGGAAAATGGGGTAACACTCTGTATAAACAGAGGGAGCAGCCTTAGCTGCAGGATGGCTGTGTTTCAGCTGGGTGCTGCCTGCATCTCACAGCATGGATAACCCAACACCCCCCCCCCCGTGAATGGGAGGAGAGCGGACGTGCCCGTGCTCTGCTGGCCAGGCAGGGCTGGCCTGCTCCTGTGTTTGATAAACAGCAGGATGAACAAGGAGAAACCTGCCTGGAATTGTCTTAAGGTGATAAAATTCCTGTGCTGCTTGAGCGCACTGATTAGCTCTATGTGAGATGACGCTGGGCTTGGCTCTGGGGCTCTCCCTCCCCTCAGTGTGTCTCCTCTGAGCACCCCAGCAGCTTTGTGTCCATGCACCCCATATAACCATGGTGATGCCATGTGGGTGATGGCTCCAAGTGCCACCTTTCTGTCCCCCCGGGGGTGTGGGGCTGGCTTCACCCCCTTGCACCCATGCTCTGTGCCCGGCCGGGTTTTCCTCCTCTCTCTTGGGAGTGGCCGAACCGCAGTTTTGGCAACAGCATCCTGTGGGGAATGACGTTCCCAGTGTTTGAGCAGGTGAGCCTGAGCAGTGACTCAGATGCACCCTGCTGCTGCGGCACCATGCCAGGGCCACCGGGGCTGCGGGGTGCAATGGGGTCCTCAGCCTCATGTGGGGTGCAGTGCCTGTCCTTACAAGGGGTTTTAGGAGCTTGGGATGATCTAAAGCTTGATTGAACAAAGTGCTTCATCACTGGCTTGGTTTGAGGTGGGTGAGTCACCAGTTGAGTCACGCTGTTCCATTGCCAGAAGGGGGACTGGAGAGGGGGACACTGCCTGTGCTTGATGTGACCGAGCTGCATAGTCCAAAGCTCTCCTGACACTGCTCTCATGCAACCTCCTTACTGGTGTGCTCCTAGTACTGACTGGAAATGCATCTCTGCCTCGCCCACCTCCTTTTTTTCCCCTTAGGTCTACTTTTTCAGCAATGACTTCCCCTGCAATAACCTGACCCCAAGGTCTTGGTGCAGGCCCTGCCTGTAGCGCTGCTCTCAGGGCTGTTGCTGGGTCTTGCCCTGCTTGATGCTCTCATGAAGCAGCAGCTCATAGGCTTGCCGTGGTAGGGTGAACAACGTGGGGGAGCCATAAAGCTTCAGATCAGGCTTGGGGTGGGATCCCAGAGTGGTTTGTGTTGAAGGGACCTTAAAGCTCATCCAGCTCCAACCCCTGCCGCGGGCAGGGACACCTTCCACTAGAGCAGCTTGCTCCAAGCCCCTGTGTCCAGCCTGGCCTTGAACACTGCAGGGATGAGGCAGGTCTCAAGCAATGCAAATAGGGTTGGACGTTGGCTTTAACCCCATCTCACGCTGCCGCTGCCCCTTCGCTGCCCGCAGGACCCCACCATGGTCACCCCCGGTGGCCGGGGGCGCGGCCATGACATCACCGCCGCCGCTGCCCATTGGCTGCCCCACTGGTGATGTCATCGTTCTGGACCCATTCTTTCCCGTGCTGGGATGCGGCGTTGCCATGGGAACGCGTGGCGGGAGGCGGGGGGATGCTGCAGGATAACCGTGCATCACCCCGGGGTGGGATAACTTGTGTGCGGTGAGTTATGACTTCATTAAGAGAGTTTGCTTAATTAAAGTGAAGTCCTGATGTGCTGACAGGCGGTGCGGGTAGGAGGGATGCGCCTCTGGAAAACAGAGCTCCCAGCCAGCACCTTGAGCAGCCTTTGGAGCAGCCTCTCCCCTGCTCTGTGTCTTCAGGAAGTCTAAGAGGCTGCACTGTCTCGTTTAGCAAGACTTAATCTTTCCCCAGCCCACAATAATCCTGGTGAAGGACCTGGCTGCTGTCTAGCTGGAAGGAGAAAGTTAAAAAGAAACTTTAAAACATTGGACAAGAAACGTGTTTTAAAATAGGAAATGTAGACAAGTGGTTTCAAGGGTGAAATGTCTTTGGAGAAGTGAGTTGAAAGCAGCCAGTCCTTTGGAAAGCAGTGCCTGGGGAGCAGGGGTTGTGCTGCTGCCCTCCTCCAGCCTTCAGACACCAGCCCACTCCTGTCTGCCGCTATTTCCAAGGACAAAACAAAGCCCTTTAACCCAGAGTTCAACTCTGACCTTGCTATGGCAGGATTAAAATCTCATGAAGATGGACAACTCGATTGCAGAGGTTTAATCCCCCTCCCGCCCTTCTCCTCCCCTCTGTTTTTCACTCCTTTTCTTTCCAACTTTGCTGCTAAAAAATTGGGAAAACAGAGAATAGACCTCGGCCTTGCGGCTGCTGCTGCTGCATCCGGCATTCTGGAAGATGACGCAGGCAACTGAGTGCTGCTGCAGCCCAGGGACAGATGCACAATTGGGGCTTTATCTTCTCCCTCTTGAATCTGTGGCTCCGCACTTTGCTGTCAGGGTTTGGTCCTTGAGTTTCGAGCATCTCTCCAGAGGCTGGTGGTAGGGAAGAGCCCAAGGGGCTGTTGGGGCTGCACTGTTGGCATCAGGGGCAGCTCCCTCTGCCTGCCCTGGCTGCCTCTCCATCTCCTGATTGCAACTGCTGCTTGTTTCTCATAGCAGGGCAGAGGTTTTAAATACGTGAAGGGAAAGGGATGGGGGTCTCCAACCTGCTGCTGGCTGCAGGGACTGCTGTGGGAGCACTGCTAGTGCTTGTTTTCTCAGGGAAGAGAGGGTATTTCCCCTAATATAATATAAACCCTGGTTTGTTCTCTTATCTCTTGTGCTCAAATCTGGCTTTAGAAACAGTTTTGGTGAAAAGCTGGGTTTTGGAAGGTGGTACAGAGTGAAGCTGCCTCCAGCCCTGGGTAAGCAGGGGCAGCCCTGTCAGCAGGGACTGGAGTGGTCCTTGCTTCACTGGGGATGTGGAGGCTGGGTTTGGGCACTCACCATCAAGACCTTTTGGGAACATCCCCAGGGACAAGGGGAGATGGGCAGAGCCAGCTCCTGGGGAAGGATGGGGAGAACATCTCCACTGTGCACACATCCAAATTATCCCAAGAAAAACTCCACTTCAGACAGGAGGAATTGTGTCAATCAGCTTTGTCCTCCTTTGGATTCCAGCAGCCTTTTTGATTTCTTTCTTTTACTAAACCCTGTGCCATCCTCTGAGGACCAGGGAGGGTGAAGGGGGAGAACGAACCTCCTGGTTTTCAGCCTGGTATTACTAAGCAACCATGTCCTGAAATTCACAGCCCAATGGAGGGAACTTTGTTTACCAGGAAGAAAACACTTGAAAAGGGGAATCTTTGGCGGAAGCGTGATGGGATTAACGCTGGGGTTTCTTTAGGCAGTTTTGTTGTTTTTCAGGGCCTGACCTTACTGCTCTGATTCGCTTTTGCCAAGCGACTCTTTCCCTGCCCAATTTGGAGTGTGGTATTGTGCTGGGGTGGGAAGGGGGAGGTGGGAGAGCCAGGTTTGGCAGCGCGAATGGGAGCCTGTGATTATCTGGTTTGGAGTCGATCATTAGATGCTGCGCTCCTGAAAATCCCATTGTAATTAATTTTCTCCTGAATTAATTAGAGGAATTGAAGGGAGGCCGGGCCAGGAACATGTGGGGGGAGTTTTTCTGGGGTGATCTATAGGTTGTTGGCAGTGGGAATTAAATCACCTTTCCCCCCCTTCCCAGGCTGCTTTTAAAGCTGCTCTCATCTCTCAGCCGTGACCAGTGCGTGGGCAAAGGTGCAGGGTCCTGTGCACAGCGTGTCCCTGTCGAAACTGTCCCAAGTGATGATTCAGGGTGTTTACTCCTTGCTTTCTTCTGTGTGCCACTGACACAACCAGCATTGAAGTGGGACGGGTGGGATGGAAGGATCTGGGGCTGCCCAGGATGTACTCCTCAAGTGTGAGGAGGAGGAAACTCCATCCCAGTTGCTGGCTCCAGCAGAGGAGGGAGTTTAGGAGATGGTTTGTTTTCTGCTTTGCTATGTCTTTGCAGGGTAGCACAGGTGGAATTGGTGCCTTGGCTCTGCTCAGAGACGGGGAGCAGGCAGTGGTGCCATGAGCCTTTAGTGCAAGATGCTTGCACTGAGAGGCTGTAGGAATGGTGGGGCTGTGTCTTGGAGGCCCTGTGTTTGGAGGCAGAAAGGTTTCCAGCATCATTCCCAGCTTGGCTTCCTGCATCCAATTCTATTAGTGTCAAGCAGCAGAAATGGGTGTGCATTGATTTACACACTGCCTGGTAGAATCATAGAATAGTCTGGGTTGTAAAGAATCTTCAGAGGTCACCTAGTCAAACCCCTCTGCAGTGAACAGGGACATCAATACCACTGCTATGTACAGGTGAAGTTCCCTGTGCGGGGCAGTCCTTCCCTTTACCTCACCCGCATCTCTGCTGCCTGCCAAACACACATGGGGAGGATGGGGAAAATTCCTGTTGGCTTTGACAGGGCTGTGCCTGCAGCATCGTGCTGGATCTGGGGCTCTGCGTTACCTTGTGTGTGCGCTGCTTGCCCCTGGCCCCAGCTTGGGCTGCTCCGCGGTCAGCAGTGGCTAATCCTTCCTTCCCTGCGCCCGGCTGATGGAGGCGGGTGCGAGGGGAGGGCAGGCTGACGAGCATGGGAATCTGGAAGCCTATTCAGCTGTAATTATTGGCCTCAATACTGAGTGAGAGGGAGAAGGGGGGGAGCTGGGAGAGAGGGGAAGACCCAAGGGGAAAAGAGATGGAGATTCCTCCGCCTCTCTCCATCGCCATGGAAAGAGAGCAGGATGGGGGCAAGGGGAGGGATGGAAGGGGGGATATCTTCAGACAAATCCTCCCTCCCTGTGAGGAGGGTGGTGGGGCTCTGTCCATCATCTCCTATGAGCACTGTGCTGGCCAGCTGGTCCTGAGGGATGCGAGTGCCAAGCTGTTGTCTTGGTGTCAGGGTCCCCCATCCAGCTCCTGACAAGCTGGTGGTCATGGCGTGGTGCAATGTGCTATTGCACCTGCTTAATTAACCCCAATTAGTCCAAGTGCTGCTGCCTCTTCAGGCACTGGTGCTTCCTGGGGGTATAGGCTTAAGGGAGGTGGTGCCATATCCAATGTGCCTGATCTGGAGATGGGTTTGGCATATCCAAACCCACAGCTGAAAGTGGGGTTGGGGTGCCTACATTTGCAAGGCACCCTGTATCTCTGTGTCAGCCATGCACACAGACCTCAGAGGTCCTGTGCCACAGGGATTTGAAGTAGGACACTGATCTGCAGGTCCTTCCACCCATTTGGGAACCCCTGCCCTAAGGGAGCTTGTTGATCACTGGCTTTTCCAGTTTAGGATGCTTCTGGAGTAGGCATTAAGGATGCTGGTCCAGTATCTTATGGGAGGAATCATCTGTGGTGCTGTTTGCTTCAGGAGCTCTCTTCTTATCACCTGGCAGAGGGTTGCTTCTCCTCACCTGGTTTCACCTTCCCAAATGACTGTCCAATGTGTCTCTCCCTTCTGTTTCAGCAGAGCTTTAATTTATCAGGGTTTGGTATATCCTTCCTGCCAGATTACCCACAGAAGGTACACTTAAGGTTTAATCCCATCTCTAAAGAGCTGTGGCACATCGTTTGACTCTGGTGTTATCCTGCACAGCATCCAAACTTGGTTGCATTATGGGGACCAGAGCAAGAGCAGCTTCCACCCTGTGCAGACCAGGTCTGATGCTGCCCTGTGTGCACCCAGGGATCCCCATTAACCTCCTTTTTCACCCCAAATCTGGGTGACTTGCAAAGCTGCGGTGAGCCGGGGCTCAGGTTGTGCTTCCCAGGGCTGGGCTCCCACTGTTCTCCATCAGTCCCGGTCCTGCTCCTCTCCCTGCCACTGCATCTTCGGGGCTACAATGCTGAGGGTAATAAAACCCCCGAGGTCCCTCTGCCCTGCTCTGAAAGGGAGCTTTGTCCCTGCAAAGAAATGACTTGAAACTGATCTGGGGGAAGGCGATTGTTATCTGAGGGCTCCTGAACTGTTTGGATCCTGACTTTGTCAGAGATCTTGTAATTTAAACTTCAAGCTGCTTATTAGAAATCCGAGCGAATAGGTTAATAATAAAAAGCAGACTTTTTTCCCCCCTTTGTTCCTGTGTTCCTGTCCCCTTTCTCTCTGCTGCTGTGGACATTTAATCATCCGATTCCCCCCTCCTCCCGCCTTGCTTTTAGCTTTTCCAAGAGTGGGATAAAATGCCGAGATGTTTCTTTTTGAGCCCTGCCAAGGAAGGATCATGCAGGGTCTGTCGCTGCAGTCCCTGTGTGTGCGTTTGGGAGAGCTGAAAGGAGCTGGGGGGGAAGCCAGCTCGTGACTTGTCCTTGGTTTGTGGGGGTCCCCGCCACTGGAAGTCCATCCAGGTGAAGGGGGTCCCCTTCTCCATGGGGTCCAAGGAGTGCCCTGGTCCGCCTTGGCTGCCTGTATTCAGCCCAATGTCCTGCCCTGCAGGGGTTTGGAGTGGGATTTGGGAGCTCTTCCCAAGACTGATCCTCATCCAAGTTCCCTCAGCTGGGCTGCAGCTCCCTGGCCGCAAAAGCTCCCGGAGGAAACGTGTTTGGACATGTGCAGGGTGTATTAACATTCCTACTGTCCTCCCCATACTGGGGTGGCCACTGGCTACGGGACAGGACCCTGCTGGAGCCAGGGTGCTGTTGGGAGAAGCATCCCATGGGGTTCCCTGAGGGCTTTTGTATGGTGTGGGGGTTGCTCAGTGACAGGAGGTTCCGCTCTGTCCCTGTTCCCTGCTGCTTGTCCCGGTTAACAGATTCCATAGCCTGGGCAGGGCTGGGACTGCAGGGCCAGAGCCTGTGTCTGCCTGTATGGAAGCGGCTCCCAGGGTGCAGGAATGCAGAGGGTCGGGTGGGATCCCACATGGGTGACCCCAGTGGGTGTGGGACCGGCCTTGGTGGAAGCCGCCCCGGCAGCCCCATGTTGTTGTCTGTGCTCGGGTACCTTCGGGTCATCCCCTCGGCTGCTCCTCTAGCAGCAGGGAGTCTGTTTTCCTACTGCTGCGGCTGCCTCTTGTGGGAGTAAAAGCATCTGAGCTGAGTAACTGGGCAAGATGCTATGGCTCTGGTGTGCTGTGGAGGTGGCCACCAGGCAGTTACCCACATGTAGCTTGGACCCTGCTGCTTGTTCATGTCCTGTCCCTACAGGCCCTTGTCCAAAGCCCCTCTCCAGGTTTCCTGCAGCCCCTTTAGGCACTGGAGCTACTCCAAGGTCTCCCCTTCAGGAGCCTTCTCTTCTCCAGGCTGAACCAGCCCAGCTCTCTCAGCCTGGCTCCACAGCAGAGGTCCATCTTACTCTGCTGAGCGAAAGGAAACGTGGTTTTTGAGAGGCTGAATCACTCAAAAACCCTTTCAAAAGAAAAAAGCCAATGTTCTAAAACTGTTGCCTTTTAGCAAATCCCTGTCCTCTATTTCTTCTACATAATGTTTCTAACTGCATCTACCTCCCCTCTCGGGTCCACAGCTTCCCATCAAGCAGGCTTGGCTCAGCCTTGGGCTGTGAGGATGCTCTCGGTGGTCCTCAAGGGGAGTGAGGAGGCTCGCAAGGGCATCCTGAGGGTCTCACGTAACCCTTTCCAATTGTGCCTGATGCAGAGAAATGCAACTGCAGCCAGGCAGGGTTTGACATTCCCACCCGGAGCAAAGGCTGGGCCTCAGCCAGGAGGAATCTGGCAGTTTCAGCTCTTACAGAGGCTGCTGGATGCTGATGGCTCCCATGGCTGTTGCTGGCTAAGAGGAATTGCAGGGACACAGAGCTGGGCCGGAGCCGTGACTCGTTTGCAGATTTGGCAGACCTGCTCTTAATGGCTGTAATTGGGCTCGTTTGAAGGTGAAGCATCAAACTCTCCATGTTCTCTGTGTGCAGTCGTGGTTGTGAGCTCTGGACCTGCTCAGGCGCTCATACAGTGGCACTTCAGCCCCTGTTCATGGTGGGCAAGGGGACGTGTCCCCGCTCTGTGCCCCTGTGTTGCAAAGGCAGCCGCAGGGGAGAAGGGGAGTTGTGTTTGATGTGTCTGTAGGTGCTCCCGAGCAGCTTCCTGCTGGGCCCAGGTTATGTTGGTTCACATTGGCTCCTGCTCTGGATGCCACTTCCATGACATCATTTGGCTCTTGAAGAGTGGAGGAGGTGAGACACTTGCGAGCGATTATCTAGTGCAAATAGCCCATGGTAAATAGACTCAGCGAGGTATTGACACTGAGACTGTTTCTCTTCCTAATTTCCTCTTTGGGTGAGTTTGCCAAATAGCCAAAAATAGAGGGGAAGAGGGGGGGACACCCAAACCCTTCAATCTCAACCTTAAATGAAGACTTCAGATTTCAAGTCGGGGCATAGAGCTACTGTCATCCAGCTTAATTGTGTTAGCAGTTAATGACATAACTTCCATGTGGGATCTTGGCGTTGGACTAATTTTAGGAAATGAGTCTCTATTTAAGCAGTTTATATTAGCTGGGGATCTTCCTCCTGGACTGATGTTCTCACTATTACACTGGTGGTCCCTGCCCTGAATGGAGCTGACTTTTTTGGGACAGATTGGCCTAAAGAGACATTAAAACTAGTGCCTGTTGACATGTTCCATGGTTGCCTCTTATGTGAATGGCACCCAGGGTGGATTCATATCTAAGGTGAGGAGGAATCAATACAGTCCTTGAGGATTGATGCACCTGAATGGTGACAACCAGCAGGTTTCCCATCGTAAGAGCATCGCTTCCTATCCAGTCTCTGCCCATGGAGCAGGCACTGCTGCCCTGCTCCCTTCCTCACTGGCTGTGCATGGGGTGAGACCCGGCTTGATGCTGAGTCTCCGGCTGCATCCCAGACACTGTACTCTCAGGCTGGCAAACTTTAACCAACAGAGCCCGTTTTTTATTAACCTGCATTTCCTCCTGGTTCCAGCATTACCTCTGCAGGAAAGAATCTGACCCTTGGCTCTCAGCATCACCTCCGCTTCCCCCCCACTCTCTTTCCCCCTCTCTTGGGTGAACTGCAGAGCCCATGAGGCTCCCATGCTGGCTGAGCCCTCCCTGTGCTGTGTCCCCTCCTGCCTCTGCAGAGCCCTGGGGGAGCTTCGGGGCTGGCACAGCCGCACTAAGCCCCTCACAGGTCCCTCTTAATTAAATTTGAAATGTGCTGGGATAAGAGGGCTTTCCGAGCGAGTCAGGTGCTGGGCCATGGGCCTGACCGACTGCCGCAGCCTAGCACTGCCACCCGCGCTCCTGATCCCGGGACATGTGCACAGATTACGGAGAAATCCCTCAGCAATGAGCCTGCTTTAACTCCTTCACTCTCTGGGGCTTTTGCATGGAGCTCTGACCCGCTCCCGGCACAGGGATGTGCCGTGTCCCTCTGCTGCCTTCCCAGGGCTGGATGAGCCAGTAGCGTCAGAACTGGTGGCATTGATGCTATCTCCATCCACCAGTGTCAGGGTGAAGGTGCAGCAGCCCTTAATGGGTATGTGCAACCAGGGAAAGTGCCATCTCAATGTTTTCTTTGGATGCAGTGTGTAGCAAAAGGAACATCTCCCAGGCTGTGGCTGGCGATAAAAGAGGGAGGCTTAGGGTCATGGTTTTGCCAAGGAGGAGTGAGGTGAGGGCATGGAAGCAGTGTCTCATGGGGAAAGCTCTGTGCAATGCAATGGGATGACTGGCTTTCTTCTGGGAAATGCAATGCTTTCCTCAGCCCAGCCCATCTGGGTCCAGCTTCCCAGGTTGTTGTGCCTACCCAGCCTGCAAAATGGGGCCACACACTGGTAAATATGACTAAATAGGCTGGATCTGTGCTTTAATCATCCTGCTTCAAGCAGGACCTGTCTCCTGCCAGCTCCGAGACGTGTTTTACATTGCAGCTTTGAGCTCTGAGTACCCCTCTTGTGCTCCCACCTGCATCAGGCATCTTACACCATGTGTATCCATGCAGCACTGAGCTGACCACACCATTGCTGGAGGCTTTGGGGCTTCTTAAAACAAGCACAAGATTTTTTCCATCTTCATTTAGAAGAAAAATAAACCCCAAACTGGAGCAGCCCCATCCCCATCCTTTGGGCACCTGGGAGATTTTACAGGGAGGCTTTGCCAGATGGGTGTTCAGTGGGGTTGAACTGTGCCCTGCCCCTGTTCCCGAGGCTTTCCTTGCATGTACACGCTGGTTTCCAAAAGTCAGCTTGCCTGGAATGGGTGGGAGCTGGAAAAAGCCAGGCAGGGCCGTGCACACACAGGGCGATGTGTGACTTGGGCTTTTATCCCAGCTCCCAGGTCTTGCCTAGTGCTTTGCTCTAATGGCAGCGGGCGTTTGAAGCGGGAGGGAGAGGTGGTTTAGGGGGGAATATTAAAAAGCAATAATGCAGCTTGTTGAAGTACACTGAAGCCTCCTTCCAGCCTGGAGTTTTGCTGGAGTCAGGGCTTTTTCTTTCCTTGTCTCCTATTAAATCACGGGCTCCCAAGGAGCCTTCGAGCCGGGCGCTCTGGGCACGTTTCAGAGCCGGGCCAAAACCAACAGTTATCTCCAGTTTCAGGAAATCTGGGGCTGTGGTTAGCAGCGTCTTCTCGGGGCCTGACAGATGACACAGGTGCCTTTAACGTGCAGCCCGTGCCAGCCCTGCCTGTCCAGGGCATTCATCATCTTGACAGGTTGCGGTGGGGCACGTTGCTCAAGGTGGCTCTCCTGGCTGGGAGGTCAGGGGTTCATGTGTGAACATGGCCTTGCAGCCGGCCCTGCTCATGGATGGACCAGGACATTGGATCAACGTGACCCGTGGTGCTCTGATTCCTACTGTGGCTCGCTGTTATTTCCCCAGGCAGTGAGGAAATCGCTCCATTGCTTCCTGCAAAGAAATGGAGGTCAATTTTTATAGGCTGTTATAAAGTCTTTGCTATTAAGGAAGGGCTGAGGGAATACTTTACTTGCTGGAAAGTTGACTTTCATGTTTTCTGCAACTGTTTTGATCAAATGCATTGAGAACTCGTGGCTCCAGATGCCCCTCTCCCCCCTATTCTGATCCCAGCTCCTCTTCTGTTGAACCTTTGATGGTTTTGGGTTCGTGAGGACAACAGGGAATTGTCTCAGCTCAGTGAGCAAGGCAACAGTTTTCCAAGCTGTGTTGGTAGGTCCTGGGATCTGCCAAGCTCAGGGTTTATCCAGCATCTCGATGTGACTGGAAAATCCCACTCTCTTATTCCAGGGGAATGGGGATCACAAGCTCGCAGGAGCTACTCCCCAGATGCCTGCAGTAGGGAGGAAGGATGTGTTTTATCAAAGTGAGTCCCTGCTGTTTGAGTTCCTGCTTAAGAGCTTGATATCATCTAAAAACCAACACGGGGAAGTAAACAATGACTCTGGTTTTATTTTAGCCCTCTTTTTCTCTCTCCCATTATTTAACTTTTTAATTGCTTCAAGAGGAGCTGAAAGCAGAAGTCCCAGCAGATGTAGTGATTGATCTGGGGAGCCTCTGCTGCTGGTCCTTTCCTGTAATCCTGTAGGAGCTGGAAAGAGGAGGAAGTACTTTTCTTAAGGCAACTGGAATGAGCCCTCCTTTGGCTCTTTGCTGTAATATTACAAGGTGTGAAAAAACCCTCTGGTATTTATGAGTAGACGTGGTTCAGGAATAATAAAGACCTGAGAACCCGTCATAAGATCACCTGGATCAATGAATCATCTGCCAGATAGGGCAAGTTTGCATATCAAGCTATGGACCTGAAACTGATGTTATTTTTGGTGGTGTTGCCTTGCGGCAGTGGGACTTGTGGTCACTGAGTGAGCACAAAGTGTCCCCAAAAGGGCTGCTTTAGAGGGACTTCACCAGGAAAGAAACCTGAGCTGACAGGAGCCACCACTTAGTGCTGTCTGCAGCTTGGATGAGGAAATTCATGTTTCTGTTGAGCCATGCAAAGAAAACAAATATCACCCCATCAGCTGTCTGTGAAGGGAAGAAGCTGCCTACTGCTTGGGTTTGCCAATGGCTGGGCAGTGAACGTGGTACCCGTGTGGCAGTGTGGGGAGAGGCTGGAGGGACCTGGAGGAGGATGGTGATGGGCAACACCAGCATCTCTGGATCTCTTAGGGTGCAAATTATAGAATCCCAGACTGGTTTGTGTTGGAGGGGACTTTTAAAGCTCATCCAGCTCCAACCCCCTGCCGTTGACAGGGACACCTTCCACTGGACCAGACTGCTCCAAGCCCCATGCAACCTGACCTTATCTTACTATCAACATCAAGGGATTTGTGCACCTTAACCAGTACTGAGAGCCACTGAACTGCTGTTACGTGGTCTGCCTTCATTTTACATCAGCTAACAGCTGACCAGGGGCTTGAGGAGTTTGTTGGTGCTTTCACAAAAGCCTTTCCTTGCTGCTTGTCTTCCTCTCTGCGGTTTTCCTCCTGCGCGTTCCCCCCTTCCCTCTTCCGCTCGCCCTTGCTTGAAGTTCAGGGAAAATATGCGCAGCCTTCCCAGGAGAACGTTTTGGCGCAGTCATCACACGTTAAACACTGCAATTAAAATATTTTTCTCATTAACTTGGAAATCATGTTTCTTCCAAAATTATACCCGAGGAGTTTTGTTCCTAATTAAGCTGCCAGTTTCAACACAACCGCTTCAGAAAGTCCGGGAATTGTGAAGCTGCTCTTGCAGGGTCCCCGGCTCTGCTTCCTGCAGCCAGCAGCATCTGCACAACAGGGGCAGGTTGGCAAAGGTGGTTTCAGAAAGGATCTGCTCTGGTTGAAGAGCTGACACAGATTGGAGGTTCATTGTGAGTGGATGTATTGGGTGTGCTTGGTTCAATGTCTTCCGGAGTTTCCTGGGTTTCTCAGTGATGTGAATCCCATGAGGGCCTTGGTCTGGTTTTGTGTTGGGAAGCCAAGACTTGAGTTTGCTGCTGTTGAGGTGCTGCTGGAGATTTCCCTCCCGGCATGCAGAGTGCCAAGGGGGAGGTGACCACAGGGCTCCTGTAAGGAGCTGAATCCTGAATTCTGGAAGTGCAATGTTTTTGCAAGGAAGCTATTGAGGTTTTTTTGCATTAAGAATAGCCCTGATCTGGTTCTGTCTTGGTGGCTTTCCAGGCTTGTTGCTTTACACTTATTGTCCTGTGCAGATGCTGCGGTGATGCTTGTGCAATGGTCCAGGGAGCTCAGTGGGGTGGGGAACACAGGCTGTTAACTTGAGCATCTTCTGGGCTTGGCTGTGGTCCTCAAGGCTCTCTTGAGCATTGCCCCAGATTCATCCCATTCACATGAAAGGGTCTGTTGCTCCTTTAGCAGCTGGCACAGCTGGAGGGGACTTGATCTCTTTTGGGGTAACTTCACCCACAAACTGCTCTTCTAGGGGAGGGCTCAGACCCACCATCACTGGCTGTGATTGAGGTCCCTGCCAGTAAGACCTGAGGAGATGCCTCCCTTGCTAGGGCAGTCCGATATGGTGAATCATGCTCTAGGAAAGTCTCCTTTAACAAACAAACATCTTCCTTGCACATTCCTGTATGCTCCTAGTGCCAGTCTCCTCCTTCCAAATAGGAATGTGTTGGGATGTGGTCTCAGCCCAGCTGTGCCACAGGTTTTTGGGGGGTGGGACCTGTGAGGTGCTCCAAGTGCTCCCTATAACCAGTGGAACCTCGAGTTAAACCCAGCAGAACTCCCCATTTCCCCCCCCTGCCTGTCCTTGGATCCTGTGGATCCCGGCTGGGTGTTCTCTGTCGAGCTGGTGATTGCAGTTCAGGGCAAGGACACACTTATGTACACATCACCCTGGCAACATTTAGGTAAAAGCCTTTGAAAAGCCCTGGGTGCATATTATGGGCTATTGCCTTTTTCTGCTTGTGCGCATGTGGGCTGCTTTTCCCGGCACTAGCCCGGGGTGCAGGGAACACCCGAGCTGGTTTAATGAATGTTCCCTGCCTTTGCTTTTGGAAGTCCCTGCTTTCCATGGATGTTCTTGATTTTATTTGTGTTTTTCCTTTCTTTCTTGACTTGCGTCTGTTCCAAACCCCGTCACAGATCCGTGCTGTGCTCGCAGGGATGGAGCGCGCTGCGCTGTTGTGGTTTATACGTGAGCTGATACCAAAGCGGGGTGTGAGCACTGCGTGGACCTGGTTTGGGCTTGATTGACACAGACTGCCCAAGGCCTTTGTAAGGAGAATGGGTGGCCCTTGGATTGACTGAGTGTATCGCCGAGGTTAATGCAGCAGCATCTGGAAAGCCTTCGGGAGGCTGCTTGAATGTAACTCGGGCCAAACTTGTCACAGCTCATTTAGTCATCTAGAAATGAGGAGGCTGAGCTAACTGGATAAGGCAACGCACCAGCCCTGGACCTTTAGTTTAGGATGGGATGCAGGCTCCCAGCTTTCCCCTTTGACTCCCAAGGGAAGCTGGAGGGGATGACCCCCCTGCCTGGTGGGAGATGCTCCTCTCCAAGGAGCTTGGCAGTGCTTGGGACACTGAGATGCAGGGGTTGCATTTATTTCTCTGCCTGTATGATCATTTTGCTGAGGGCTTTCTGAATATTCAGGCATCTTTCTAAAGAGCAAAGAGGATGATGCCAAACCTAGTAAATGTTGGGGGTAGTAACTGAGCATATGGGCTGCCTCAGTTGGGATAGAGAGGGTGTTTTACTGACCTGCTGCTTTAAGAGTTCTCAGTTAAACTCCTTGAGCTTTAAGTGTGCTGATGGGATCAGTGACTGCAAGGATGTCCTTGTGTCCTGCTTCCTGAACTTTCTGACCTAAGTTTTGACACATTCTTAAGCTTCTGTGTTAAGTCTAGCCATGGCATTGTATATTTTAGCAGTGCACTGGAATGCAGACTCCTGATGTTAGCTTTGCTACTGGTGCTCTTCAGAAACCCTGGGCCGATTGCTTTATCTCTCTGTATCCCTGTTTCCCCTTGTCAGAATGGGAATATTGCCTCCTTCTGCCAGCACAGGCTGCAAAATCTGTTTAATGTGACTTCTCCACTTGGGAAATGAATAAACCCTCCTGTGCCTTCCTGTTACTGTTGTGCTGGGCAGTTTGAATAAAGACACTCGCCTGTGATGTGTTTTTGGTGTCCTAACACATCACAAAGAGGAAACATGTTGAGTCTTGTCCTGTGCACAGTGTTTGCTCATAGAAGAGAGGTGGGCACCCAGGGAGCTTGTGGCCAGGGCATGTGAAGGTGCTTGAGACTGCGAATGGACCAAAGGGCACTTGTTTGTGCATTGCAGTGCATGGTGATGTCTCTGACTCAAGGGGCAAATTGCATTAAAATTGATGTTTGGTTTTTCTCATTGCAGGGATTAATGGTTGGACTTGATGATCTTAAAGGTCTTTTCCAACCTGGTTGATTCTATGGTTCTAACAATGCAGAATTTTGGAGAACATCAGTTAAATCTGCTTTTCCCCCACCCCACCACTGATGCTGTGTCCTGGGGCTGGTACATCTGTATCCATGAGCAATACATTCTGTGGGTGGCAAGGTCAGATTAGCTGATGGAATTTATTAGCTCTGGTGGAACCAATTTCAGGCAAGATGTTTTTGCAAACAGTATTTCATCATAAAACACTGCTGTCAATCACCTGCAGGTGAATGACTCTCAAACACCCAGCCCTAGATTGAAGGAAATGATAAGTAGTTCTGCTTGTCCTAAAAGCTGCTTTTTTTTCCCTTTGGTCTCTTTATTTAATATGTTGCTGGGTAAATAATTATTGGCCTCCTGTACTGCAGAATGGGTGTGGAGGGTCAGCAAGTGTCTTGGAAATGGTTTCAGTTGTGCATTTGATAGCACAGGCTGATGTTTCCATGGGCAAACAGGACTGACCGTGCTGCATTCCTGCAGCCAGGGTGATGGGTGGGTAGGCAAAGGCAAAACCACACCTGAGCTGCTGCAGGAGCGCTCCCCTGCTTGGGGAGGTGAGATGGTGGAGACACAGCCTGGCCATCATTGCTGCAGTGATGGTGATGGACGGACCTCAGCTGAAGCTGCTGGCCTTTGGGGCCAGATTGCCATGCCAAAAGCTGGGGTTTGCCTACGGCTGGAGTAGGGAATAGCTCTGATTTTCAGCAGGAATTGCCAAAACAAAGTGACTTTTTCAGTAGCAGGTCCCATCTGAACTGCAGTCTGGGAATGGCTCCTCCTTGGCTGCACTGTCGGCTGCTGGAGATTAAGTCTTTAATTAGGTACAAGGCATCAGAACTGAAATGCTAATTTACATACCTAACATATTGGTGGCAAATATTTCAAGGATTGGCTCAGTTCTAGAAGCAGCACCTGGATGGGGTGAGTGGTACGAGATGAGGTGATGCACCTTTCCAAATGGTGTTTGGTACACGAACACTCCCAACGCCAGGAAACACAGAGACACCCAGGGCTGGAAACAGCCAGCAGCCAGTTTCACACTGGAAAAGGAAGTGTGTGTGTTGGGTTTATTTGGAGTTTAATTAAACACTGGATCAGCCTGTGAGGAAGGGGAGAGTAAGTTCTCCATCCCCTGGAGTCTTTAATGGGAGCTAACCACTTTCCAAAGCCCTGCAGTGTGAGATGCTGACCCCATGCAGGGGCTCACTGTGTGAGCTCCCAGCCTTTGCTGCTGACCCAAACCCTCCTGGCCGTCGCAGCTATTGGAAAACCATCTCCCAGGGAGGCTGCGGGTCCATCCCAGCAGCCAAACCACCCCCTGTACCCGCAGTAGGGCTGTGGTGATGGTGCGATGGACCGTTAACTGGGGCTGGTTGCAGCACATGGCCCATCCCGCCTCCTGAGAGCATCTCCAGCTCCTTTCCCCACCTCCGCTGTTCAACCACTGTCACTGTTCTCCTGCTTGTTTTCAGGGTTTTCTCCAACAGTTGCTTTTATAATGGTGATTTTTTTTCCTCCCCCTCTCTGTTGCTGCCTGTTCAAGCCCTCGGGCGCCCAGCTCGGAAATGCATTCGCTGGGGTTTGCCCTGGCCTGTCGCAGACATCATCCCACGGAGGCTGGTGTGCATCTGTTTGGCATTTATTAATGGTTGCAGCTTGACGGGGTTTCTTCTGCTTCTTGTGTTTTCTTTTCCAACCCTATCTGCTTAAAATAGCAGAGCAGTGACGGAGGGGGGGAAAGATGATGTTCTTTGTGCCCTTGCCCTTTGTGCTTTGTGCCCTTGCCCTTTGTGCTTTGTGCCCTTGCATGGGCTTCTTGGGTGCGTGTGCTAGATGTTGTTTGGAAACTTTCTGTCTACGGAAATTTGCAGGAATGCAGGTGATGTCCACCCCCATCCGCTTCCAAACCGTAGTGTTTGGGTGTTCTGCATAAGGTTCGTATGATGATGTCTTTTTGTCTTTGCTTATCAGTTAAAAATGAAGTTACAATTAATAGAGACCAAGACTTGCTGCTGTTGAATTGCCCCCTGTGCCTACCAGCCTTCCCCGAGACCATTAAGAGAAAATGAGCTTTTGCCACTGACACCTTCAGGTGACCATTGGGACACTCCAGTGCCTAATTTGTGAAGCTCTAGAGAAAATGATGCTTGGATCCAGTATGGCTGTGCATCCCAGTGCTGGCACACTGAAAGGCTCTGGATTCATTTCCAAGAGCTCTCAGCTCATCCCTCCTGACTTCCCTGACCCTTCCCTGTCTGTTGTCATAGTAAGGGCACAAACAATGAAGTCTCAAAGGTCTGCTGGTTCAGGTGGTGCTTCATCTGTGATGCGTTTGCTCCCAGTTTACTCTTCCAAAGGTAGAAGCATTGCACAAGAGCATGCTCAGCGCCTCAACGGAGACTTCCCACCTTTCCTCTTCTCTGGAAATACTTAGCTATCAGCCAGCTAAGGGCAGAAGGAACTTGTTTCCAGGATGATGTTTTTTTTCCAACTACACGTAATAACATCTTTAGCTGT
Source organism: Coracopsis vasa (assembly GCA_026283785.1). Taxonomy (NCBI): domain Eukaryota; kingdom Metazoa; phylum Chordata; class Aves; order Psittaciformes; family Psittacidae; genus Coracopsis; species Coracopsis vasa. The sequence goes on from JANHGB010009170.1 coordinate 17,790, forward strand.
ATGTAATTAACTCAGAAGTGATAGGTTTGTAATTACCCCGCAGAAGCCTGTGAAAGGGATTGCGTTAGTCTTTATCTGGGGAACTTTATTAACAAAGATGTTCTGGGCTGTTTTGGGATGTGCTGAAATGTCTGCAGTGGTGCTTGAGCTGTGCAGAGCCCTGGGGGCAGGCACAGGCTGGTGGAGGGCTCCCCTCTGCCTTGCCCCCACTGTGTCCCCAGCAGCAGCACCTGGAAGAGGTGGCTCCAGTTGCTGGTGTGCTGATGTCTTCTGCTTTGGAGGTTCATCTGGGATGACAGAAGTCCACCCTCTGGTCTTTGCCCCAGACTGTTGCCTTCTCCTGTTTGTCCATGGGTGTTGTTGGGGGATGGGAAGGAGGAAGCCTGTGGTTAATTTGTGGAGGTTGTGCTGTGTAGGAAGGACTCATAAAGTAACCACATGATGTGAAATCCTTGTCTATCTCTGGAAATCAGTACTTCAGGCTTCCCCTGTTTGTGTGTGATGAAACCATCAGAAACTCGGTGTGTGTAATGTACATACACTAAGAATGCTCTTGAGGAAATGTGGGGTTTAGCTCATGGTTCCCTCAATGGGGGAATAAACTTAGCAGCTCTTCTTTATGTTTTCTGGTGTGCAGCTTGCATCGGTTGGTGTTCATTATCCCTCTGACTGGGAGAGTGGTTGATCTGGTCAAATGGAGATGACTCAGAGCTGGAATCATGTGCCGGAGCCTTCTTCAGAGGTTTTGAGACAAAATCCTACATCGTGTCCCTGGGGAATAGACCCTGAATTGCCATTAGAGGCTGATGCTCTTTGAGGGAAATCTGCCCTGATTTTGCTCCCTGCAGCCTACGTTTTGTGGGCAAGTGGTGTTCCCCTTAGAGCTTGTGGCTGCTGAAGCTGGACATGATGCTGGGAGGCACGGCACACCCCTGGTGCTGTAGTGTTACTCATGAGCAACACCCTGCAGCGGAGAAACAGGATTATTTCACTTTATATCTTGGCTTCTTGGGATTTGCTGGAGGTTGCTCTTGGTCATCTACAGTTGTTCACACGGTTTGAACTCGTCAGGCTTGGGAATTTCACAGTCATTGTGTTTCACACCATGTCCTTACCTGCCTTTGGGTCCATGGCTTGTTCCAGGGTGAGATGAGAATTGCCTTTTAGGTCCAGCTAATGACCCTTGTATTATCTGGCAGTGTTGGTGACTTAGTGTGTTGTAGTGGAAGTGCTGTCTTGTTGACATCTGGGAATGATAAGACTTGGAATAACAAGGTGGGGGGTAACCAGGTTAATAAACATGAAGGTAATTGGGGAACAAGGGAAAAAAGCCAAGCTGGTTAAATAATTTATTTGGTAATTTATTGCCCCCCTGTCATTTAGGCATTAATAGAGGAAGAATGGTTCATTGACTGGGGCACTGCTCTGCCTTGGACAAGGAGTTTGTGGTGTTCTCTGCCATGGCTGCCTTGCATAAATCTGGGCAATTAATTTCATCTCTTTATGCTCTTTCTGTTTTGAGGCTAATTGTAATAAATTCAGTAACTTGTGTACCTTATGGGGGGAAAAACATGTTGCTACACTCAAAGTTGAATACTCTTCATAATAAGAATCAATCTATATCAATACATAGCAGGAGTAGTGCTCACTGCAGTGAAAAGGCTCACTTTAAATAGGTGTTTCAAATAATGATGCTTCCAATGTTTCAAGCATTAACTAATCTGTATTTTGCTGCTGGACAGGCAGTGTGGGGACAGGCAGTGTGGCTTTCAGTTAGCAAAAGAGAAAGTGAACACAAGCTATATTGTGCTATCACAGAAGATTGTAATGAGCATTAATAGCTCTAATTTATAAGAGACATAACAAGTTTAACACATGCTTTTACCAGAATGGTTCTCCTTTGGAATGGGCTCTTTATCTTCTCTATTTCTTGATGTCTTCCAGTCAAGCCTGGGGTTGTCTTTGTGTGTGTGTGTGTGTGTGTGTTCAGCCCTAGTTGCTGGGCTTGGTGCAGGCATTGCAGGATCATGGAATCATCAGAGAATAAGAGTGGTTTGTGTTGAAGGGACCTTAAAGCTCATCCAGTTCCAACCCCTGCCATGGGCAGGGACACCTTCCACTAGAGCA